>CAUYQU010053672.1:0-12858 GCA_963574635.1 Cheracebus regulus | reverse complement strand
GTGGACCAGAGAGCTCAAGGGAAGACATGGTTGGAAGATGTATGGTTTCCCATTTATGCTATAAAATACCAAGTGGCAAATGTGACATGACTGGAAAATGAACAATCACTCACAGTTTCCTGCCAGCCTGCGTAAACCCTTGATTCGTGGCTGTCATCAACAAAGCGCAGCAAAACTGTGAGAGCTCATGGGAGCCAGCGTTCATGAGGGTAGGGAGGGTGGATGGTGCAGCATCGGGTCACGGTAGAGCTGGCATTGAGTAAATGGTGTGGGACAGCTGCAAGGGAGGAAGGGCATCGTGTCCAGTGCAAATGGGCCTTGCAGGGCAGGGCACTGAGAGAGGTACAAAATCGGGCAGGGGTGGCACGTTGGACAATCAAGAACTTGAAGGGACAGACCACACACACACACGCACATGCACACACTCATGCACGCACACAGGCACGCACACATGCATGCTCATGGGCACACACAAACACACGCATACATGCACATACGCATGCACACGTGCACACGCACACGTGCACATGCACACACACAAGCACATAGAATTTTCCAGGGCTCTACACACTGAAGGGGCCACCTGGTTGCACTCGTCAGCCTAATTCCATGATAAAACATGGTTTTCATGATCTTCTCTCCATAGATCATGATCTTCTCTCATGATCTTACTTCTACTCTGGTCACTTAGAGATGTTATTCTTCCAGCCACCTGTATTAGAAATCTATAAAATAGGTTCAAATTATGTGTTATTCCTAATGTCTCCCCCAGCCCCCGCCATAAGGCACAGGCCTGCTGCTCTCACCGGGCCCTCTTTCCTTACTTGCCTTGCTTTGGCTCTCGGCTCATTATCTCTCTCCTGAAACGAGCCAGCTGAGTGATGACCTGGCCTCCGGAAGTTATTTCCTGCTACCTCCCCACATTTCTTGTTTAGACTAATCACAATGGACTATTTGCAGTTGCAGGATGAGAAACATTTCTTGTGCCTTCACACCCTTGTACACACTGTCCCATCCTTAGCACATTAGATATCTCCCCCCTTCAGCCCCAATGGTTCCCCTCTGTTGATCCTTTAAGACATGTCCCCTAAGATTCTTCCTACAATGTCTTGAGCAAAAGACTGATCCTCTCTGTCACCAACTACTTCTTGAACATATATTAGTATTTATTGCAAATTACACTAACTTCCTGGTCAGCATCTTGAGAACAAGGAATTTGTCTGGGAGACAGTGAATACAGTTTGAGATATGAGAATACAGTTTGGATAAAGGTAGACAATGAATGCTTTAAGGCTAGCTTGTCCAACTCACAGCCCATGGGCCACATGTGGCCTAGGAGAGCTTTGAATGCAGTCCAACACAAATTCATAAACTTTCTTATTTTTATTTTATTTTATTTTATTTTTTGAGATGGAGTCTTGCTTTGTCACCAGGCTGGAGTGCAGCGGTGTGATCTCGGCTCACCACAGCCTCTGACTCACTGGTTCAAGGTATTTTCCTGCCTCAGCCTCCTGAGTAGCTGGGATTATTGGCACACACCACCACACTCAGCTGAGTTTTGTATTTTTAGTAGAGATGGGGTTTCACCATATTGGCCAGGATGTTCTCGATCTCCTGACCTCATGATCCACCTGCCCCAACCTCCCAAAGTGCTGGGATTACAGGCATGAGCCACCACACCCAGCCAATTCATAAACTTTCTTAAAACATTATGAGAGTATTTTGTGATTTTTTTTTCCCAGCTCATCAGCTATTGTTCATGTTGGCCTATTTTTTGTGCGGCCCAAGACAATTCTTTTTCTTCCAATGTGACCCAGGGAAGCCAAAAGTTTGGACACGCCTGCTTTAAGGTGAGCAAAAGGTTGAGTACAGAGATTAGTCCATGTTAAACGCTCAACACATAGTGGGTGTTGTTCTTATCTTTCCATTTCCAGTCCCTAGACAGAGTACTCACTTAATGAAAGCAAAGCAGAAAGTGGATGGCTGCCGTGTCTGATGCTACCAGTTGGGCATCCAATGCTGATTTCTCCTTTTTTGCTAACAGAGCTCTCTGTTTGTTCAGAGTAGCCCAGTGAAAACACTCCCTTCCCCAGCTTGGCTGCAGCCCAGGAACAGGAGCCCTTAGATCCGACAGTGTAGGAGATCACAGGGTGGGACTTCAGGAAAAGCCATGTTTTCTTACCGTTAAGGATAGACAGACTTGGCTACCACGTACCTTTTGTCTTTGATGTCCCTCTCATTTGTATTCTCATTAAAAAATATATAAAAAGTGTGGGTGTGATGCCAGAGGTCCAGCAGCCATTCTGTGA
The DNA here is from genome assembly GCA_963574635.1 of Cheracebus regulus. Taxonomy (NCBI): domain Eukaryota; kingdom Metazoa; phylum Chordata; class Mammalia; order Primates; family Pitheciidae; genus Cheracebus; species Cheracebus regulus. Next base: position 10,549 of record CAUYQU010053672.1, on the reverse strand, counting down.
CCATGAGAACAGGATGCCGAAGCAACCAAGGAGACAGTCTCAAAAGGAGTCCTGGACTTCTCATGTCGGAAGTCTTTGCTTTGTGAAAAAAGAAACCCCTTCCCTGTTCAAGCTGCCACTTGTGGGTTCCTGTATGTGTAACTCAGTGGCCTCAATGGGAGAAAACAATTTTGCCTCTGGGGGACATTTGCCCAGCATGTTAGACTACTGTGGCTCAAGGTGAATTCACCACCTTTATCACACCTCCCTTAGGCCCCTTCCTTCTATGGGTCACATCTACTCTTTGCTGTCTTGAATTCCCTCCATTTCCACAAAGCATTCCCTCTCTAGCCCACAAGGACTTTTTCCATTCTGTTTTCCCCTGGCGCTTTAAACCTTATTGTCCACACTTATGTGGTGCTTCATATTACTGCTTTCACATATGGGCAGCTTGGTTTTACACACCTTCCATATTTGTAAGACAAAGACTATGCCTAAGACTCCTGAGTCCTCACGTGAAGGTTTCCCACTGAGCTGGGCATGTAGCTGGTGCTTTGGAATATCCCCTGGGCAATTCTGTAGAGTCTCTTCTGCAGAGTCTCTTCTATGAACAAGTTGCCATGAAAGGCTCGGCTCGGGGGCTTCCTCCCCAGCACTTGATGAGGACAGAAACCAAAGCCACACGAGATTAGTCTCAAGTACCACGTTCCTTCTCTCCTGAAACCCTGGCTTCTCTTCACCACTGCTGCTCTGACTGGAGTCTTCTTCAAGAGTGGATGTGCCTCCCTGGGGCCTCCTTGCTGCCTCATATGCTGTAGGTGCTCAAACAGTGCAGAGCAATAGTGCCCCATGTGCTGCAGGAATGGGTTCATCGGACCTCCGCGTAGTCTTCAAGAAAAATTACAGTTCAGTGTATCCACCGCCATGGACAGCTGGGATGAAAGCAGCCATAATTCAGTGATGCCACTCCAGGGACACAACTTCAGCATAGGATGAAAGGAGAAAATTAACTGCAAGATAAAAAGCTGTAATTTAAAAGACAAACTCTTGTGACTGTCAGCAAGAGGGAAAGCAACATGCGATATGCAGATGGCAGGGGAGCACACTCACATTTGCCGATGACAATTTGGAAAGGCCTTCTTGTATGATGTCTCCCGTCACAGCCACGACTTCCAGAACTGCTGCCTGATGTGACACAGGGAGCTGACGAAGCACAGCCTGGGAAGGCGGATGGGACCCAGGGAATGTGAGCCGCAGGATGGGACCCAGGGAACGTGAGCCACAATCAGCCAGCTCAGCAATTTCTTCACTTAGCTCAAATCTGTTGACTAAGCCATAAGTTTAGGGCCAAAATATATTATTAAATACTCTTTATTTTTAAAATAACAAATAGACCATAGAAATAAAGCCAACACATTTGGGATCCCTGCTGTAAGAGTGTTGGCCGTGTATCAGAACAGAGTGTGATGACTCCTGAATTAGACTTTTCTCCTCTCTGAAGCCGCTTTTTCAGATGTGGCCTTATAATTACCTAGGGTTTCTAAAAGGCAGATTTCTGAGGTCTGTTTACTCTTCTTTTATGAGATCTCTGTACGGGAGTCCCAGGAATCTTCATTTATAAACGAGCTCCTGGCTGGGGGTGGAGGGCATGGTCACAGCTCAGGAAAGTCTGAGAAGCATGTCTCCAGTGGTATACTCTATGGATTCTGAGTTCATTCAGGGACATAAAATACGAGATTACCCTGGGAGGCTCTGATGGACAGAGAGGTGGCAGGACATGACATGGCACCCTGTGGCTGTGAGCAATGAAGAAAGTTGGCAAATAAGGAAAATCGAAATAAGAAAAATGATATTCCCCCCAATATTTCCTTTCAAACACATATCTTTTTCATTAAACAAACTCTCTGAACATCAACGGATGTGTAGCTCCTGCAGATGTTCTGGAAGCTTCTATACATGAACATGTCATATAGAACAGAACATCCGCTGAGGTCTCACCCCTCCTCAGCATGGAGACGCCGAGGTCTCACTCCTCCTCAGCACAAAGGTGCATGCACAGCTGTGGCGAGACCCAGGGACCACCGGGTAACACCAGCTCCAAACCACAGCACCCGGGCTGCTGCCATGCACCTTCCATGGCACCCTGTGACTGTGAGCTGCCAGCATGAGTCAGAGAGAGCCTCGATGTGCATTGCTAGGGACATTGTTGAGGTTATTAAAAGTTGTAGCGTTAATATATTTCTTGTGAAAAAGCACTACACAACGAAGCTAACTGCGTTACTTCCCCTGCCTTTCTTCTCTGCTGTCCATAGGGAAGCACTCTTAACATGTTGTGCGAATCCTTCTCATCAGATCCTATGTATATGGAAATCTATGTGTGTGCAGCCAGCTCCTACAAGTTACAGTGGCAGGATCATTTCTCATGACGTGGAGATTCTTATCCCCTCTCTTTGCACATAACCTCATGGAGACAGTCACAGCAGCAACAGGATAAGCTACCGTCTCAGCTACTGCATGGGCTCCTTTGCCAAGCACCCTTGAGCTCCAAACCCATCCTCTGCCTTGGAAAACGGCAAACACTACTTTCACAGGTCTTCCAGTTGGTTTCTGCCAATGGGAGGTCAGCAGGTGAGAGGAGGGAGAAGGGACTTCCACTCTATTTCTGATGCCAGCTTTGCCCAGGAGCAGCAGACAATGGCACCAGCCTTGGGCTTCTCTCAGCACTGCCATCCCCAACCTTACTGGGACCCCTCAGAGCTACGAAGACAAGCTTTGCTGTGTTCTCACATTTTCTGGGTCATGTGCCTTCCTGAGAGTCCTGAGCAACAGCTGCCTGCAACTTCCCATACCGAAGCCCTCATTCTTGCTCCTGGTAACCTCACTCTTCTCCCTTGTTCCCTCAGCCCTAGGGCACGAGTTGCTCCTCAGATTATTGGTAGCATCTTCTTCTTCCCTTTCGGTTGTCCACCACCCACATGATCAGTTCCTTGGATTTGAAATATCCAGGGTTGGTTCTGTGTCTTGGAGTGGATTGTGACTGATGATGATAAGAAGATTTTGCAGTCAAAATAGATAAATTTCGCAAGAGTCAGGCTTTGTTCTGAGAGATAAGCCTATGAATAGAAAGAGCTAAAGGATGTGAAAGGCTGACCATACAAACAGGCAATGGTCAGACCACATAAAAAATAGAACTTGACCAACAACCTGCAGCCAATCCAGTATCTACAGTAACCAACCCAGAAATCTACCCTGCTACCTATTCGTCATATTTGTAGGAAGTCAGACCACTGTCTCTAACAATAATCCGGGAAGGCAAATCATAAACCCGTAATGATCAGCCTACACAGAAAAGACTTGATTCATAACTGCCCTAATTCCCCCCTCCCCTCAACTTCCAACTCAGGACTGGTAAGAGAAAGCCAGATATGACTCCCCAATCACATAGGAAGTCTCATTTCTAGTTAGCACCTTTCAGCTCCTCCAGACCAACAGTCTCCAATCAGGGCACACCTGGAGCCTTCTCCCATTCACCGTGAAGCTTTTCCACCTCTCTGCCTGCTTCTGAGTCTCTGGCAACACAAGTGATGGTGGCCAACTCCCTTGCTCTAGCAAGCTCTGAACAAACAGCCTTTGCTTGTTCTCATTTGGGTGGTCTTTGTTTCCACAGATGAAACCGTGATGCTTATGGGCAAATCCATGTGACAGAGAAGAATGTGGATGGGGCAATCGTGATTTTTCCTCTGCAAAGAAAATGAGGGTTGCCATGGGCCATAGGATTGAGGTGATGTGGTCAGGTCATACACAGTGGGGGTGCCCCGGAGAGGCCTCCACACCTTGCCCATCCTGAGGCACCAACATTAGGAGGATGCAGTGAAAACTTCAGGGAAGTCTGAAGGATTATCTCGTTTTCCCAGGGTATGTCCCTGAAGGCTGCAAGTTTCAGAGTGAAGTCTCATATCCAATATGGCACCTGCCAAGGTTCTACCTGGGCAGAAGTTTCTTAGGGCAGCCTCTCTCCTCTGCTGGGGGCAATGGGAGAGTTGAGGGGCACTTTTGCCATGGACCCAGGACCGTGGGGGCATGGATACCAGTGTGGCATAGTACCCAAGGCAGGAGTGATGAGCTGTAGCAATGAAGCTGCTAGTGAAGAGCACAGCACTGTTTCTCTCTGATGCTCAGCCATACACAAAGCCTTAGGAATGTGGTATACTCTCAGGAGTAGAAAGGGGGAAAGAAAGGAGGGGGAAAATCAGGACTTGACTTGAATGAAAACCTTGAATTTTCCACATTTAAAATACATAGGTTTGCCTTCTACCATTAGCAGACATGAGGATTTGTGAGCCACACTGGTCTCAGTCATGGAAAAATGCAGAAAGATATCATTCTGGCTTCTATGTGTTGAATAACAGCATAAGATGTATCACATCTCATGTATATATTTACTTTTTTACACAAATAGAATTACACTAACCATAATAATCTGAGAGCAATTTCACTTCAAGTATCTTAAGCACCCTTTTTGTCTTAGAAAGTTTAGTATGAAGTTATTATAACTTATAATTGATCTCTCCAGCTCCCAGTGTTTGACATTTTTGCTATTACAAGCAATGCTGCAATGAACATTGTGATGGAGCAGAATTCTAAGATGGTTGCCAAGATCCCTGCCCATGGGTATATACACTGTATATGATCCTTTCCCCTTGAGGGTAGACAGGACCTGTGATTAAGTAACTAATCAGTTGACTTAGAGTTAATCAAAAGGGTCAGGCCTCCTAGGTAAGCCTGATTTAATCAGGGCATCCCTTTAAAAGAAGGTGAAGCATCAGAGAGACATTCTCCCATTGGCCTTGAAGAAGAAGAAAGCTGCCGTCAGTTCTATACCACAAGGAACTAAATTCTCCCAGTGATCCTAATCATCTTAGAAGCAGACCCCTAGCTCCAGATGAGAACTACAGACCTGCTGACACTTCGATTGAAGCCATGTCAGGACCCCATTATGGCATGAGCAGAGGACCCCATTATGGCATGACTAGACTCCTGATCTATAGAAACTGTGAGGGAAGAAATGAGTGTTGTATTAAGTCACTAAATTTGTGATAATTTGTCATGCAGTAGTAGAATACTAACACAAACATCTTGATGTATCATTTTTATACCTATTTTTAACTGCAAGTTAAGATAATTTTATTAAAAAACCCAAACCAATTTTTAAGTGATAAGATATATACCTAAATTTTGGGATTGTAATTGTTCCTGAAATGCATATATAAACTTTTTTTTTGGCAATTTATATGATATTTTGTTATACAAGAATTTCTTCCATGTATGCTACCATGATGGCAGGTTGTGAAAAGTCAGAAATCCGGTGTATGCTGGAATAGCTTATGTTGAACTGTTTTGCAGATAACAGCTATATATGCTGAATAAAATAGGAAATAAAATGATTATTTGAAGGCATTAGCAAACAACCAACAACAGGGAGAAAAAGGAGGAGATTTGAATTTTGAAAGAAGGGAACCATGCTTGGTAAGGTCTATATTTACAAAGATTTTTCCAAGGGCATTTCCAGTCCATGGGTTGGAAGAGCCAGGAAGCTGCAGTCTTGGCTACATATTAACTTGATGTATCAAAGCTACCTGAGTAGCTGGAACTGAAGGAAGAAACCTGGAAGGGGAGGAGCCATAAATGGATGAATCTTAAATTCTGTACATAAATGCCCCTCAAAGCCTTGGCTGAACAACAGTTCATGTTTGGGGGAGGGGAGGCTCAAAAGTGTCCAACAGAAAGCAACAACTGGAAGACTGAAAGAACTGACCAGAGATTTTACCTGCTGCCCTCCTCAAAAGAGACAGAATTTGGAAATTGAGTCCTGACAAATTAGCAAGCTTTGGTAAATATTTTGAGCTTTCCATTGAAAGCCCAGAAAGTCCATGCCTTAGGAGTAAGCACTGGGCCCCAGGACTAAGAATTCACGCTAGTACTAAAAGGAAACCAAAAATGGACTTGCTTTATCATAGCATACAACCAATTCTCAATAAATTCGAGGTAATTGGCCAGTAATTTAATTCTTTGCTCTTCAGAACAAGAAGAAAAGGTTGAGTCTTTACAATGTATCATCTATAATGCTAAGTACAAAATTTGAAAAAATACTAGACATATGAAGAAACAGAAAAATGTGAATCATGGTCAAGAATAAAAATAGTCAATAGAAAATGAACCTGAGATGACCCAGACTGGAGATAGTAGCAGAGGACTTTGAAGCTGTTAGCCTGAAGATGTTCAAGGTACTTAATGGAGGAGATTGTTTTCCTGAGCGAAGAGATGGAGAAATTCAGTAGAAAAATGTAAATTAAAAAAAAAAACACAAGAAGGAAATTCTAGAATTGAAAGTACAATATCTAAAATAAAACATTCAATGCATGCTTTTAGCCACATGTGATAGACAAATAAAAATTCAGTTTCTACTCTAAACAATAGAAAGACAGAAGATTTTTAAAAACAGAATTTCATTAACTCATGAGGCATAATTAAGGAACCTAATATACATACAATTAGAGTCCCCAAAGGGGAGAAGAAAGAAAATTAGTCAGAAAAAGTGTTTGAAAAATTAATTGCTGAAAATATTTCAAATTAGGTCAAAAACATCAACTTAGAGTTCTAAGACACTCACTGAAAATTAAGGATAACTATCCCAAACCACATGTAGGCACGTAATTGTCAAATTGCTAAAAACCAAAAATAAGAGAAAATCTTGTAAGCAGTCAGCTGAAAATATATACTACATGAAGATGCCTTCTCATTAGAAACAGCCATGCCCAGAAGGCAGTGGAACAACATCTTCTAAAAGACATCCCCACACCCAAAGGTAACTGTGAACTCAACATTCTATATCCAGCAACAAATATCTTTTACAAATTACATGAAATAAAAAAATATTTTGAGATAAGTGAAAGCTGAGAAAAGTTGTTGCTAATAGACTTGCACTACAAGAAATATCAAAATAAGCCCTTCATGCTGAAGGGAAATGATACCAGATAAAACTGGCATCACAACTATGGAAAAAAATGAAGGACACTGGAAGGGGTAAGTGTGTTAATATATTTTTTTAAAAGGCTACATTTTTTTCCCTCTTACTTCTTTAAAAGAATTGACTATTTAAAACAAAAATCGTTAACACTTCATTGTGAGGTTTTTGTGGTGTGTAGATGCACGGTACATGACAACAATAGCACAAATGAAGGTAGAACATGGAATTCTATTGATCACCTGGAATCAATATGCAAAATTGATCTGGAATCAAATGTAAATTTCTATTTCACATTTTTCTGAGAAGTGGCACAATATTAAATCTATGTAGACTGTGATAGCAAAGGATGTGTATTGTACTTTCTAGAGCAACTACTAAAAATAGTAGAAGAACATATAATTAAAAAGCCAACAGAGAATTAAATTTGAGGATTAAAAAATATTCAATTAACCTGAAAGAAAAAAAAAAGGAGAAACAAGGGGCAAAAATCACACGAGATAAATAGAAAATAAATAGCAAAATGGTGACCCTAAATCCTACTAGGTAACTAATTACATTTAATGCAGTTAAACTAAACAGTAATTAAAAGGCAGAGATTGTTGAGTTGGATTAAGAAAGGAAGATACAACTAATGGTACCTATCAGAAATGCACTAAAGGCTCTAATAAGCTGAAATAAAAAGAATGAAAGAAGATAGACCATGCAAAACCAATCAAAAGGAAGCTGTGTGGCTAGAAGAATCACAGACAAAGTAGCTTTCAACATAAGGATTATTATCAGAGATAAAGAAGTACATTTTATAAATATGTATGTATGTGATGATAAAGTGTCAAAATATATAATAGAACCAAAGAAAGAAATAGAAAATGCACAATCTCATTTGAATATCTTTAATATCCTTTTTTCAGAAACTAATAGCAGGTTTGAACAACAATATCAACAATATCAACCGACTTAAGTTGACAACAACAGCAAAATACACATTCTTTCTAAGTACACACAAAATGCTTATGGAGCTAGATAATGTGCTGGGCTATAAAACAAAGCTCAAAAATTTTCAGAAGATTAAGTAATGCTATCTAAGCACAACAGAATTAAATTAGAAATATGAAAATGAGACCTCTAGAAAATTCACAAACATGAGGAAACTAAATAGCATACTCCTACATAGCCCATCTATCAAAGAAGAAATCACAAGGGAAATTAGAAAATACTTTGACCTGAATAATGATGAAAACATAACATACTGAATTGGAGGAAACATGACATACCGAATGGGAAGAAGTAGCTAACACAGTGCTCAGAAGAAAATGTGCATATTCAATGTCTACAGAAGAAAGGCTTAAAATCAGCTATCTAAGCTTTTGCTTTAAGAAGTCAAAGATGAAGAACAAATTAAAGCCAAAGTGAATGAAAGGAAGGAAATCACAAAGACAAAAGCAGAAGTTAGTGAAATTGAAAACATAAATATAATAGTGAAAATAAGCAAAGTCACAAATTAGTTCCTGAAAAAGCTTAACAAGATTGATCAGCCTTTAGCAAGACTAATCATGATAAAATGCTGCAAAACATAAAATTATGAATACCAGGAATGTTATAATTATAGATCTTGTAGGCATTTAAAGGATAATAAAATGATATTATAGAAAACTTTATGTAAGTAAATTCAATAATTTGGATGAAATGGTCAAATTTCTTGCAAAACACAACTTGAAATAACTAACATATGAAGAAATAGAAAAGTCTGAATAGTGCTCTAACTAGTAGCAATTCAAGAACTTGAAGTGATAATCAAAATCTTTCCCAGGGAAAACTCTCCAGCCTCAGATAATTTCACTGATGAATTCTATCAATCAGTTAATGAAAAATAATGCGAACCTTACACAAAGTTTCAGATAATGAAGAGAAAAAAACGCTTCCTAAATTTTTTCATGGTCTAGTATAACACTAATACTCACACTTGATATACAGATCACATGAAAAGAAAATGCAGACCAATATTCCTCATGAATATAAAAATGAAACTCATTAACAAAGTACTAATGAATCAAGTCCAGCAATGTATAAAAATAATTTATCATGTTTAAGTGGGATTTGTCCTATCTGCATTTAATATTAAAAAATCAATCAATGTAACTTATCATATTACAAAGGTAGAAGAAAACAATAGGTGATTATCCCCATAGAGACAGAAAATGCAGTCAGCAAAATTCAGAACTATTCATGATCAAAATTCCCAGCAAACTAGGAACAGAGCTTTCTTAAACTTATAAACGGCATCTACGAAAATTCAATGGCTACTTAATGGTGAAACACTGAGTGCTCAGGAACAAGCTACTATTGTGTTGCAGGCCCTAACTAGTGTGAGAAGACAAGAAAATGAAGTAAGAGACCCAGATTAAAAAGGAGGTGTGATTAAAACTGATTTTCATCACAAGTGATGTGACAGTGTCCATAGAAAAATCTCTTTGAAGTCTACAGAACAACTGCTAGACCTAAAAAATTTAGCAAGATCACATATACAAAGTCAATATACAAAAATCATTTTTAAATAAAATTTCTTTTTGTAATTTTAGTTCCTAGATTCTAAGTTCCTTCAAAAACATAAAATAATTCATACTGAATTTAACAAAAGATATGTAAGACCTGTACACAAACTTATTGCTAAAATGAGTTAATTTCTTAATTACTTTAATAACTTAAGTAAATTAAATTAATTACTTAAGTAAATTAAGAGGTATTCCATGCTTATGAATTGGAAGTCTCATTACTGATGAGATGCTGTTTTGATCTATAATTCAACCTAATTTCAATCAAAATTCCACAGAACTTAATCTAAAATTTACAAGTTAATTCTAGGCACAGGGATTAGACTAGCCAAATTCTTAAAAAAAGAACAATGGAAGACTCATGCTATTTGATTCCAAGATAAAGCTACATAAATTATGTAGCTTGTACTTTGTGTAAAGCTACATTAATTAAGGAAGTGTGACACTGACATTAGGACAGACAAATACACTTATATAGTCCATTGATTTTTGACAAACGTGCCAAAACAATGTAATGGGGAAACAATAGCTTATTTTAAAAGAGACGCGGGAACAACTGGATAAATGTGTATGTTATGAACATGTCAGGGGGGTGGGGGAGGAACCTCATCGCACAGTCAGAAGTTAGCTAAGAAAAATAGATTAACCCTAAAATCTGTAGCTTCTAGAACAAAATATAAAATGTCTTCATGACCTTGACATAGGCAAACGTTTCTTAGAAAGGTCACAAACAACATTAAACACAAAAGAAAGAAATATTGGCAGAGAGATCCAAGATGGCCACGTAGCAGCAGCTCAGGATTGTAGCTCCCAGTGAAAGCCCAGACAGCGAGTGGATGCCACAATTGCAGACGAATTTTTGATGCCCACAGACTGGGAGATTCCCGGAGAAGGAGCCACACGGGTCGCCAGCGCAATTCTTTTGGCCGTCGCGGCGCTTCTCGGTGCGGCGTGTATGGGACTGGTTGCCCTTTTAGTCGGGCTCGGCTGGTCC
>CAUYQU010053671.1:0-37511 GCA_963574635.1 Cheracebus regulus | reverse complement strand
TTTTTTTTTTTTTAAAGATGGGGTTTCACCATGATGGCCAGGCTGGTCTTGAACTCCTGACCTCAGGTGATCCACCCACCTCGGCCTCCCAAAGTGCTGGGATTACAGGCGTGAGCCACCGTGCCCGGCCCTACCCCAAGTTTTCTTAGCATTAGTTTTTGTTTTTGTTTTTTCCAGACAGGGTCATTCTGTTGCCCAGGCTGCAGTGCAGTGGTACAATTTCAGGTCACTGCAACCTCTACCTCCGAGGCTCAAATGATCCTCCCACCTCAGCCTCCTGAGTAGCTTGGGACCACAGGCAGTTAAATTAGCGACTCCTGGCTAATTTTTGTATGTTTTGTAGAGATGGGGTTTCACCATGTTGCTCAGGCTGGTCTCAAATGGCGTGGTGACTCACGCCTATAATCCCAGCACTTTGGGAGGCCAAGGCAGGTGAATCGCCTGAGGTCAGGAGTTCGAGACCAGCCTGGCCAATCTGGCGAAACCTTGTCTCTACTAAAAATACAAAAATTAGCCGGGCATGGTGGCGGGTGCCTGTAATCCCAGCTACTCGGGAGGCTGAGGCAGAGAGTGGCTTGAACCCCGGAGGCGGAGGTTGCAGTGAGCCGAGATCGCACCACTGCACTCTAGCCTGGGCAACAAGAGCGCGAAACTCTGCCTCATAAAAAGGCAAAAACAAAAACAAAAAACCTTACTCAGCACCTCGTGCAAGTGCATCAAGAATGCCCTCCCGCCATGAGTAAGTGCCTGCCCGAATTGCAGGGACTCAGGGCTGAGAGAGGCTGCTTTCCAGTGCTGTGTCACAGGTAAGTGACATACTTAGTTAGATGAGGGGATCCCAAGAGAAGGAGGAATCAAGTCACCCTACCTGGCTCCATTCTTGGAAAAATCTTGCCACAAGAATATTCCCTCTTCACTGTGAGGGGAGTTGAAGGTAGAGAAGGGAAGTCAGTCCTTCACCTTGAGGGAGAAAGGGCCACCTGCTAAGGCCGTGGGCCGTGGTGTCGGAGATCCTGGGTTCGGGCCCCGCATTCGTTTCCTCAGCCTTTCAAGCCTCAGTTTTCTCTGTAAGTTGGGAATAAAGGTAATAACCCCTGTGTCCTGAAGGCCACTGAATTGAATGAAAGCTTCATGTGGAGCTCTTAGCTGAGTGCTTGGCATGCACTAAGTGATAAATAAATGGTAGCTGCTGTTGTCCTTGTCATCGTCATCTATACCTATCCTGTGACCCATTCAGAAATCTGTGTCCTCTTCCTTGCTTCATGGGATTTCTGTGTTCTTGATGCCGTCATGCTCAAGAATCTCCTCATAGTTCCTGATCCAGGCTGAATTCTGATGTCAGTATCCTTCCTTTCTCCATGATAGCTTCAGATCTCATATCCCAAAAATGCCTTTGAAAGCAGAAGGCTGGGCACAGTGGCTCACGCCTGTAATCCCAGCACTTTGGGAGGCTGAGGCGGGCGGATCACCTGAGGTCGGGAGTTCGAGACCAGCCTGGCTAACATGGAGAAACTCCATCTCTACTAAAAATACACAATTAGCCAGGCGTGGTGGCGAATCCCAGCTATTTGGGAGGCTGAGGCAGGAGAATCGCCTGAACCCGGGAGGCGGAGGTTGTGATGAGTCACGATGGCGCCACTTCACTCCAGCCTGGACAACAAGAGTGAAACTCCATTTCAAAAAAAAAAAAAAGAAAGCAGGATAATGTTGGCAGTTTTGCTGTGTCATTTCTGAAGTTTACTCCAAAAAATAAAACTCTCCAGTGATAGGCATGCTTAAGTGGAGCTGTGGTTGCCCCATGTTTTGGTAAAGATGAAATTTATTAAAAAGCAAAAGAACCTCCACTAAACACCCCCTTCCCCATTGACACTGGGAGGGATAAAGAAGGCTTCTTGGGGTTTTTTGTTTGTTTTTTTAAAAAGTTACTCAGCATTGAGAATGCTCAGAAAAGATTTCCCAGAATACTGAAGAATGGGAAACTGTTCATGCTGTAGTTTGCTGAAGGGGCTGCGGCTGCTCAGGCTGGAGAAGAGACGACTCAGAGTGTGTGAGCTGCCCTCTGCCGGGAAGTAGGGCAGGCACATTTAGTGCAGCCCAGGGCACATTGGATCCCACAGGTGGCACACAGCCCCCAACAGTCCATGTTGGTTCAACAGCAGTAGATTCCCTGGGCTCTGCCATTGCTGGGGTCCATGAACATGGCTTTAAGGTGGGAAGTGGGTGGGCTGAGTTAGCTCCCATCCAGAGACTTTCCCACCTCTGCAGGTTTGATCCAAAGAAAGGATTTTGGTGCCAACTGCTCGAAGGAGGAAAAACCAAGTGTCTGGGCAAAAGCAAGGGCCGGAAATATCCCGAGATGGACTTGGATGTAAGTGGTGGACACGCTACCTGTGGCAGCTGCATAAGTATAAGGGGCCCATGTATGGGGTTCGGGGGCTTCTCTTCCCTTTATCATGCACTCAGCACATTCACGGCCTCAGCGTCTCTTGGGCAGTATTTCTAAGAGGAGGAAACGTGGGCTGGGACATAGTGGGTCAGAACTGATTTTGTTAAACAAGTATTGATTACCTTTTATTAAGGGCTGAGTGCTGTGGGGTTTTGAGAATGAGCCAGACATGTTCTCTGCCTTCAAGGAATTCCTGGTCTTGGAGGGAGATGCGTCACAACACCATTAAGTAGAATATAGGCAGAGTGCTGTGCACCGTCAGAGAGGGCACACAAGCGCTCTGGGAATTCAGAACAAGGGGATGGCACTTGAAGCTGAGAGGGGTAAAACAGGCTCCTTAAAGGAGGGATGGGGGTCTCTGGAGTTGCGCCTAAAAGGACGAGATCCATTTGATAGTATTTGGACTTATGGAATGGGAGGGTAGGTAAGAACAGCATGTGTAAAAACATAGTGGGGAGAAAAAGAAGTTTTAAAAAATATATAGGCAAAAGGTCACAGACTGTGTGTCTTGTTATTTCCTCCTTTTCCTACTATCCTCTTTATTTTTTATTTTTGAGACAGGGTCTTGTTCTGTTGTCTAGGCTGGAAAGCCATGGCGTGATCATGGCTCATGTAGCCTGACCCCTGGCTCGATTGATCTTCCCGCCTCAGCCTCGCATAGTGCTGGTATCATAGGCGTGAGCCACTGTGCCTAGCCATGCCCCGCCTTGGGGTTTGATTATTAATTCTCTCTCTTCCCTCCCTATCAGAAGAATTTTGACCTTGTGAGCTATGATGCTCCTGCCAAACGGGAATTCTCTATTGGAGGTCACCATTTAGAAGGAGATTATGGGTAAATAAGAGGTGTAAGGGGGATGGCGCCAACAGCATGGTGGGGTTTTTTTTTTTCGAGACGGAGTTTTGCTTTTGTCGCCTAGGCTGGAGTGCAGTGTCGTGATCTTGGCTCACTGCAACCTCTGTCTCCCAGGCTCAAAAGATTCTCCTGCGCCAGCCTCCTGAATAGCTGGGATTACAGGCGCCCACCATCACACCCGGCTAATTTTTGTATTTTAACAGAGACGGGGTTTCACCATGTCGGCCAGGTTGGTCTTGAACTCCTGACCTCAGGTGATCTGCCCACTTCAACCTCCCAAAGTGCTGGGATTATAGGCATGAGCCACCATGCCTGGCTGAGCATGGTGGTTCTAAAGAGGAGGTCACTCTTAAGTCACCACATCACCAAGGTCTGAGCTTTCCTTCCCATTACAGTCCCGAGCCTTCCTGAAGGACTATTACCGGGACCACAACATTGAGCTCTCCAAGCTGCTGTACAAGATGGGCCAGACACTTCCCACTTGGCTCCGTGAGGACCTCCAGAACACCAGGTAGCTGCGGCCACTGCAGCCAGACTGAACGTTTGTGACAGCAGGGATGTCCCGCCGCACGCTGAGCCAGACCGACCTGCAGAGTGGGGAGCTGGGCCGGGCAGCTGTGTGCTTATGAGCAATACTCTGTGGAGGCCTGGTGGGGCCGGGGGAGCACCCGGGCGGGTCCGCAAGCACCTCGGAGCAACCACCGCTGGGTCTATGGCCTATGGGACCTCCCTCGCCAGCAGAGGTCCATTCCGTTCCGAGCTGCTCCTGGGGAGGCCGCTTCCTGGTAGGAGGGAGTCTGCGAGACTCTTCTGTCCCTCACTGTGTTCCTCCCATGTCCCCTCTCTTCACCCATCACTCCCTGCTTCCGCAGGGTGCCCTCAGTATTCGCTGCCATATGCCCCTGTCCTCCAGACTATAGAGGAGGAGAGCCTTTTGCCAAACCAGGGAGAGAGACTGGACATTTCTCTGACGGTTTTGAGCCAGGCTCTTCCAAAGAGCCAGCTGGGTCCCCGAAGGCAGTCCCTAGGCTGGATGGGAGGGTGACCACCTCGAGAGGACACGCAGCCTCCACTTCTGGTTCCACCTTCACGCCTCACCCTCCCGTTCTGGGGAAGGGATCTCTGGTTCCCACAGTCTCCACCCCATCCTCAAGGCTTCCTGCAGGGGCTTTGGGGCACTGCCTTGCCATGGGGCCCAGAGACCTGGACCCCACTGCGCCCCCTTTCTTCCCCCTGGGATATGACATGTGTGGTGTTTCCTGTGGTGAAAAACTGAGGCGGGCCAGGAGTCTGCCAGTATTCATGTTCCTGAGTACAGACCTGGTCCCCACACCCTCCCAGCCTCACGCCCGGGCAGACGTGGGCGAGGTGGTGAGACTTTCGGCCCCCTGTGGCTGAGGGCTCCCAGAGACCCCCTTAACCTCCCAAATACTAAGAAGCTAAAGTATTTTAATATTTTTTTTTTCTTGGTGCCAGAGTTTATACCCTGGGTGCTGGGATCACACTGTGTTATATATATATATATATAATGTGTATATATATATATTCTATTTTTTTTGGTTGGGTTTGTTTTTAATTCAGTCATACAAAATGGTAGTAAGCCCCAGTCTCAACGGGCGTCCTGTCTTAGAGCTAGAGATGAGGTGTCAGGGAGGGAGGGTGTGTCCTCAGTGGCCTGGGGGCTGAGGAGACAGAAGGGGCCCTCCCCAGTGCTGTGGCTGCCCCGGGGCCACCCCAGGTCAACAGAGGTGGTGAGATGGTCAGGAAGACCAGCTGTCGCCAGGACATCAGGCTGCGCAAAGTCCAGTGACCCTGAGGCAATTTCGGCCAAAGGAAGCCGCCAGGGCTGAGCTAGAACAACTGGGCAAACAGCTGGCCCACCCCTCTCCCTCACATGGTGCTAGGCTGGGAGCTGCCCTGAGCGCTGGGACGCCCCCCAGGGCCCACAGAACTGTCTCCAGGCCCGCTGTCGACAGTGGGATCTCTGGGCTGATTTCTGGTTGGGGTCTGCTCCTACCCCCACCCTCCGTTTAACAATGTGAAGTGACTGGGGCTGGGGTGCCTCTCCCTGGCCCCCTCCAACTGCCAAATTCAGCTGCCCTCCACACCCAGGAAATACTTTCTGGAGAGCCTTGTCTTGTTCAGAAGACTCTGGCGTCTTCGGGCTGGAAGGTCCTTTGACGGGTATGAAACAGGTCCAGAAAGGGGAGGTGGCCTGCTTGGCTGACGTCACAGAGCCGGCTGGGAGCAGGGCAGAGCGTTGAACCCGAGGCTCCCAGTTCCAAGTCCTGTCGTGCTTCTCCCAATGCCACACTGCCTCTGAGCCCGTCCTTGGGACCCTACTCTGTGTCAGGTTCCTGTGCCTCCCTCTGTCACACCGTGGTCATTCCAGGATATGGGGACAAACCACTCCTTCCCAGCCAGGGTGCCTTTGAGCCTTCCCATTCCTAGGCGTGCGTTTGCATCCCTGTCGTGTTCTCCTCTCTCAAGAGGTTCTTCCCCAGCCTGCAGGGGCCTGGGTCTGTTCTGAGCTGATTCCCTTTTCTCCAGTTCTCTGCTGGGAGGAGGAAAGTTGGACAGTCACCAGGACCAGCTGCAGGTGGTTTGATTGAACACAGAGCGGTGTCCCCATCATGCCTCTCAGTGGGGTCTGCAAGCCTGGGAAATCTGGGCATCATTGGCCCAGCAGGGATGAGGAGCAAGGTGTCTGAGGACAGGGTGGCATGCCTACTTGTACACTCATGAAGACTTGCCCACGCCATGGAACCAGGGGCTCCTAGAGAGGGGCCGTGACTTCCATAGTTCCAGCCCTGGGCCTCACTTCCCACCCGTCAGTGAGGGGACCGGGCTGTGGGGCAGGTGAGGATCTTACAGCTCCCAGGTTCTGAAATTGACTCTCTGGGCCTGGAGGCCTCTCTCACAGAGCCTGGAAGGCAGGAGAGGTGGGCTGGCCTGGGACAGGAGCTCCATTTCTTTCTGCCTCTGGCTGTGGGAAGGAGCAGGCAGTTGGAAGTCCCGTGACAGCAGAGGTCGTCTGGATTTTTGCCTGGGCCCTTCTGTGAGCCTGGGGACTGGACCTGCCGCAGCTTCTAAGTCTGCCACTTCCACTCCCACTAACAGACCTTTCTTGAAGACCCACTAGGCCCAGACGCTGCTGGGACTTGCAGGTATGAGGGGTGGAAGGAGAGGCACTCAAGCTGCGTGAGGAGCTGTCAGCTATGGGTACACGGACACCCCTTCCGAGAAGGGAAAACCCCAGACGCAGGGGGCAGCACGGTCAGTCTTTAACGCCCACCAATTCACTCTAAGCGTTTGGCCAAAACTAGGAGAGAGAAAAGGCTGAAATTGTTCAGGTGGCTTCACCGTCTATTCTGTGGTCCCCTCCATGAGCCTTTGCCCCAGGGTGAGCGCAGGCAGGAGTGTCACTGCAGCTGCCTCAGTCATTCAGGGTTCCAGAGCCTTCTGTGGTGGAGCATCCGGCTGCTTGGAGGATGAATCTGAAGTTTAAAAATGGGACTTTTCTGAGCGCCCCCCGCAAGACAAGCAGTCAGTGCTTCTGGGCCCAGCTAAGGAAGCCATCTGCTCCCAGCAGAGGAGAGCTGCTGCACTGACCTGCAGAGGTTGGTGGTCCCAGCACAGAGCCGAGCCCACAGCTTGTTAGTGGGAAGAGCAAGTACAAAAATGTTTTACCAAACATTTAATTTAATTATGAATGCCCACTCGCCAGCATCCAGATCTAAAATGATTAACATTTTACCACATTTGTCTTCTGCCCTCTGTGTACATATATATTTTTTCTGGCCTAATTTAAAAGTACATCGCAAACATCATGAAACTTTATCCCTGAAAGCTTCAGCCTGCATATCCTAAGAGTTGGGGCTTTCTCCTGCACGTTGGCCCAGTGTCACAGCCAAGATGAGAAGTCATTTCCCAAGGACACCTGCCATCCACTCTGTATTCAAATTCCCCTAATTGTCTCCCAGATAACTCGTGCCTGGTTTCGGAATCAGCATCCAGTCACGGTGCACACATTGCATCTTCTAACTATGTTTTAGTCTCCTTGAATGCTGAAAGGTCTTCTCTGAGCTCACGTGGAGTTTTTCGGTGACGTTGTTTTCGAGGCCCTCGGCCTGCTATCATGTTGACGCCCCACGTTTGCATTTGTCAGATTGTTTTCTCATGGTGTCGCATAACCACTCCTTCTATCCCCCGTACTTTCAAGGCTAATTTAGGCTCCATGGGATTTTGCCTTTTGTGCTGACTTGACAGCTTCACTCCTGCCTAAGATGCACCTCAACTGTCACCTGTACCAAGTGCCAAAACAGCAGAGGGGCCGGTTAGAGCAAGAGCTCTGGGGAGGGCCCGGGAGGGCTCCCTGGAGAGGGCCGCAACATCTGGGCCTCGGAGGGAGGAACACAGGGCTCTGGAAGGAGGAAGCTGCACACCTGGAGGCTGGACCTTCGACCCTGGGGATGGGCCGCAGGGCACCAAACACAGCGTATGTCTCTCTGTCTGTTTTGGGGTCCCAGGGTTTGCACTTCCTGGAGGCCCGTGGTCCGTGTGTGCTGGAGCGGAGCCAGGCTCTGGGACGCAGCAGGGAAAAGGCTCCATGGGGAACTGTGCCTCCCACAGCTGTGGTGTGAGCAGAGCTCTGGCTGGTGGCAGGAGCTGTGAAATTTCGTCCCAGCTGGCTCCATTTAGTAGCCGCCTGACATCTTCCTCCCAGGGCCTCAGTTTCTTCATCTGTAGAATGAGCAGATAGGGGCTGCAGCAGGAGTTTTCACTCATCAAAGGAGGCAGCTCTGCTCTAGTTGATGTGAGGATGAGGGGGGTGACTAGACCCCCTGCTGCCCAGGTCCTGGAGGTCACACTGGGTTCCTGGCTTGCCAGCTCTGGGCTGGACCCCCTCGCCAGCTCAGATGGCTGGAGAGTTTTCAGTGTTTCCAAGGGACGGGCATAGGGTTTACGTGGGGTCAATGCTGAGAACCTGGGGGAAACTGGCAGCGTTTTATCCTGAGAAGTTCGTCCCTCCTGCTGTTCTTCCTCTTTCCGGCCCTGGAGGAGAATGAGGGAGGAGAGGGTTTTCTAGGACTGTGTTAGCTTTCGTTATTAGCAAGAGGGCTCCTTTTGTAATTTGTGCATGAAATTCATGTCATTTCCTGGGAGAGGAGAGGGCCGACTGGAGAGGGTGGGGGGCACATTAGGGGAGCAGGCAGAGGTTTCCTTCCCTCATGGGGGGGTGGGGAGAGTGGGGAGAGGGGCGCTACTCGGTTCACCTGATGAGGACTCTCGAACCAGCCGTTTTGGGTTGTGTTAAAGGTGAGACCTTCCTCCATTAATGTACAATCTTGAACTAACTGCTAATAAAGTGGGGTTCTGTTTGTACACCCTGGTCCTGTCTGTCTGACCTTTTTACAAGGCCTGCAGGGGAGGGTGCATGCACAGCCAAAGCCCACGAGTCCCCGCCACCTCGGGCATGCATGCACATGCGCCCACACATGTGTACGCACATACACACATGGTGACTTGGTCAATGCAGACCATTTCCACTGGGTTATAAATGGAAGCTTTTCCAGATGGAGTAGAGGCTCAGCCTGGGGCAGCCGCAGGGCCATCTCAGATGACAAGGAGTCCTCAGACAGGCTGGACCACTCAGAAGCCCAGGGGGCTGAGCACTGGATGGAGAGGAGGCTCAGAGGCTGGAACCATTTCTGCTACTAATGCATATTGCAGCTGGGGGCAAGCCACTTTTACTGTTTTATCCCATTTCCCTCACCTTTTAGACACGTGGAGAGCATTGGACTCTGTGGCCTCACTTGGAGAACTTGCCTAAAATGCGCATTCTCAGGTCTACTTCCAGAGATTCAACTCCAGCAGATGTGGGGTGTGGCCCAGCGTCTTTAACAAGCCCTCCGGTACATGGAGGCAGCCCACTGTGGGAAGCTCTGACTCAGATCCATGGTTCCTGTGAGTTCTACTTAGTATGGAAAGCCCGACTGTCCAGGAAAACTTTGGGTAAAACAAATGACTTTGCAGCCCTCACAGCCTAATGAGGCCAGACTCCAGTGTGCCTGGAGAAGGAGAGTTCACACAGGCAGGGGCCAGGCCAGTGTCTGCAGTGCAGGTGATCAGACCTGCTCCTTCAGAATCCCCTTGGGAAGCTTTAAACAATATATATTCCTGGGCTCCCCCAAAATCTGCTCATTCAGAATCTCTGGGTGGGGGGGACCCAGCACTGTGTACTTTATTTATTTATTTTTTGAGATGGAGTCTCACTCTGTCGCCAGGCTGGAGTACAGTGGCATGATCTCGGCTCACTGCAACCTCTGTCTCCTGGGTTCAAGCAATTCTTCTGCCTCAGCCTCCCAAGTAGCTGGGACTACAGGCACACACCACCAGGCCCAGCTAATTTTTGTATTTTTAGTACAGACAGGGTTTCAGCATGTTGGCTGGGATGGTCTTGATCGCTTGACCTCGTGATCTGCCTGCCTCAGCCTCCCAAGAGCTGGGATTACAGGCATGAGCTGCCGCGCCTGATCACTGTATTTTAACAGACTCCTTGGTGCTCAGGAAAGTTTGGGAACATTGAATCAGGCCATGTATGTCAGAGAAGGTCCCCAGAAATGTGCACAGACCGCTTCTGAGGGGCAGGGGAGAGGCATCCTAGGGATGCAACTAGACAGCCCTGCTTCCCAGGACCCAGTGTGTGCAAAGTGAACATACCAAAATGCCACCTCTGAAGGCACAAGGGCAGCACCCGCAGAGCCTTCTTTGGAGTTTGTCAGCTGGGAGCTTGGTACAGGTTGGGTGGCCCTTACCAGCAAGAACACGGCTGGTGGCTGCATGGACAGGAGGAGTTCCAGAGGCATGGTGCAGAAGGGTGTCTGCCAGCCGAGGGCTCAGCCTGCAGCAGAGGTTTTTGAATTTAAATACAGCTGAGATTCTGTTTTGAAAGAATCACTTAATTGAAAACCAGGTAATGGTGGGGATGCTGTCTAGTTGGAGTGGGAGTGAAGCTCTGGACTCTTCCCAGCTCACCTCCTCCCTGTCTCTTAGTCTATCTTGGAACCCTAAGATTCCTTGAAACATTGTGAAAACCCTGTCCAGTTGCCTTCAGAGGTCCCAGAAGTCCCCAAAGGGTTAATGAATAGTAGTTCATCAGCCCCTCCTCATCCCCCATGTCTAGGAGTCCACCCAGGAAATCTGGTACCCCAGGAGTGGTTCGGGCTTCTAGAGGTAGGCAGTTCCTTGGAGAAGACTGGATGATGTACACTGGGCAGTGTGTTTCACAAAAGCAAAATGCTGGGAACAACCTACATGTCCATCCACAGGAGTCAGCTAAGTAACCTCCAGTGTATCCATTCACTATGAAAGTAATGAGCTCAGTCTCCAAGTCCTGCCAGGGAAATGTCTATACAATTTTCTGATTTCTGACAGATCTATACAGTGTGACCATCATGGAAAGAGAACACTACAGTTTGTCTTTTTCCTGGCGTTATAGATATATGTATATCACATCAATATACATATATTTATATGTATATTGATATATGGGGAGGAGAGATGAGAAGGGGGACTTTCAAAGGGGACTTTAGTCTTGGCTGAAATATGTATAAAATAAGGATAATGTATTTGCATATCAGTTGTGGAATGAAGACATCTTAATGCAAAATAGAAATGGACAAAGCAGAAAGGGGAACTCCAAGCAGCTGGACTTACACAGCAAGGCCATGAAGGCCAACACTGCTTTACCCAGCCCCTAAGCTCCTATGGAGTTAGGATCTGGAGGAGGCCCAGGGTGCCGGTGATGAATTTCTTGCCTTGCTGCATGTATCCTAAGCATCAGTGAAGACCCTGAGCTGAGGAGCCCGACCTTCATGTGACCGTAGGCCAGTCTCAGCTCCTCTCTGGCCCTGGGAGCTGAGCTTCCCTGAGCTGACAGACGGGGAAGCTAGAGTTCATATCACCAGTGCCGGGACAAACTGATGCCATGTGTCTCCCGATGTGATGCAATAGGAAGGACCCAGTGCAACACCTGTGAAATTCCTCACAAAAACACGGGACACAAATCCTGTCAAGAGGAAGAGACAGACACATCCTTATTGAGGGACATTTTGCAGAATAACTGGCCTGAACTCCAACAATGTCAAGATGATGAAAGATACAGAAAAGCTGAAAAATAATTCAGGATTCAAGGATGCTAATAAGATGTGGTAAACCAATGTCATGTGTGACCCTGGTGGGGTCCTCTCGGACCATGAAACAATGTGCTATAATATAGAGGATACCACAGAGACACCTGGCAGAATGTCAAGATGAACTATGCGCATTCCATAATACTATTTGATCGATGTTCAATTTTCTGATTTTGATTATTTTACTGTTATGTAAGAGTTTCTAATTGTTCTTCGGAAGTACATGTGAGATATTAGTATTTTGTAATTACTTTTAATTGCAAAAACTGCAATTACTTCTGCGCCAACCTAATATTTAGGAGTAAGAAGGAAGAAATGGAACTGAATTTTGACTCCTGTTCTTTCTGTGGTGGTACTAGATGCTAGGTACCCATCAGATGCAATCCAAAAAGTATCCACCAGGGGGCACTATCACCCTAGCTTCTCACAGTGTAGTCAGTGTGACTGTCTCCCGGGTAGACTGGGCTGGTGGTTAATGGTAGTGGGGCAATAATATTATAATATTAATATCAATGAACTAAATAATATAAACAATAAGTATTTCTCATTCTGTGTCAGATAGGCCCTCTGCTTGTCAAGAGCTATCTTTAAAGTTTTTTATTTATTTTTGAGACAGCTCTATCACCCACGCTGGAGTGCAGTGGAGTGATCTTGGCTCACTGCAGCCTCAAACTCCTGGGCTCAAGCCATCCTCCCGCCTCAGGCTTCTGAGTAGCTGGGATTACAGGCATGCGCCACCATGCCTGGCTAATTTTTGTAAAAATGGGGTTTTGCCACGTGGCCCAGGCTGGTCTTGAACTCCTGGCCTCAAGTGCTCCTCCTGCCTCAGCCTCCCAAAGTGCAGGGATTACAGGCATGAGCCACCTCACCTGGCCTCTTAATCCTCATAACAGTCCTCTGAGGTAGGTATTATCATTCCCATTGTATATTTGAGGAATCTGAGTTCAGAGCGGTTCAGTGACTACCAGGATCACAGAGCTGGTAGTCATTGGTCCATGAGACTCCACAGCCTGGAGTCCACTAGGCTGTCCTGCCTCCTGGGCCTGAGGCTGGGAATGTGTCCTGGCATGGAGAAGTGCCATGACCGTGAGGCAGAGAGGGACAACTCACCTGCCTGGCCCTGCCCTTTTCAGGGCTGGGGACGGGGTGGTCCTGGGCCCCCTAGTTAAATGTGCCCAAAAGTGTGTGTACCTACAAATCTAAAACAAAAGTACAAACGGAATGCTGTCAAATGGAAGTCTCCTTCCACTCTTTTTGTCTTCAACTCACTTCTTCAGAGGAAACTACGATTAGCAGTTTCTGTGGATCTTTCTAGAAACTTTTACATATACAAACAGCTGAGTGCACATGCATGCCCTGCTGGTGTGTACCCTCATGCTATTCTGCACTGTACTTCTTCATGGGCGCCTCCGGGCAGTGGATGGAGGGTATCAGTTGCTCTGCATAGGGCCCCTCTGCATGGGTACTTGTAGAAGCTCGGCTCTATTGCACCTTTCAGCGAGTGGGGGTAGAAACTGGAGCTGGAATTCCTTGGCCTTTGTCCCATTCTGGGATGTTCCCCCTTGGGAAGGAACATGCTGCACAGCACAGCAGTCAACATATGCACAGCTGGGTAGATCTGGTTTCACATTCAGGCTCAGCATTGGCTTTGTGACCTTGGTCAAGTACTTCATGTCTCTGAACCTCACTCTCTGCTTCTGTGAAATGGGGATAGTCACAGGACCGAGGTGACAGGGATGTTGTGAGGAGTGAAGAGATAGTGTCAGAAAGCCCTCAGCAGGAGCCTGCTACACAGCGAACACTCACTAAAGTCTTCTTCAGTTCCTGGTATCACATACGTGCAGACCCCATTTCGGAGCCTGAGCCTGGGGGTGGCACTGCCACGTTTGTCCTGAGGCTGGTCAGGATGGGCTGAGGAGTCAAGTGGCCCACCCAGTGCGGAAACGCATTACATTTGATTGTTCTTCCTGAGACCTTGTCATGGAAGTGGTGGGTGATCTGGGGCACCGAGATGACACTTCAAAACACACACACACAACTACCAACTTCATAGGAAAACAAGGAATACGAGAGACTGCTATAAGCAGCTGCACGTTAACAGATCACATGCTCTAGATACAATGGACGAATTCCTAGAGGCACATAGATTACCAAAGCTGACTCAAGAGGAAATAGAAAATCTGCCTGTAACAAGTCAGGAGATTGAATCAGTAATCAAAAAACTCCCAGCAAAGAAAAGCCTACCTCCAGATGGCATCATCGGTGAATTCTACAAAACATTTAAAGGAGAATTAACATCAATTCTTAAACTCTTAGAAAAAATCTGAAGAGGAGAGAACACTTCCCAACTTATTCTATGAGGCCAAGCTTTACCTTGATACTGAAGCTAGACTAAGACTCTACAAGAAAAGAAAATTGCAAACCGATATCCTTTATGAATGCAGAAATCGTCAACAAAATACCAGCAAACCAAATTCAGCAGTATATTAAAAATTTAGGCCAGGTGAGGTGGCTAACGCCTGTAATCCCAACAGTTAAAAAAGCCAAGGCAGGTGGATCACCTGAGGTCCGGAGTTCAAGACTAGCCTGGCCAAAATGGCGAAACCCCATCGCTACAAAAAATACAAAAATTATGCTGGGCGCAGTGGCTCACGCCTGTAATCCCAGCACTTATGGGAGGCCGAGGTGGGCGGATCACAAGGCCAAGAGATCAAGACCCTCCTGACTAACACAGTGAAACCCCATCTCGACTAAAAATACAGAAAATTAGCTGGACATGCTGGCACGTGGCTGTAGTCTCAGCTACTGGGGAGGCCGAGGCAGGAGAATCTCTTGAACCTGGGAGGTGGAGGTTGCAGTGAGCCGAGATTGTGCCACTGCACTCCAACCTGGCAACACAGCAAGACTCCGTCTAAAAAAAAAAACAAAAAATACAAATATTAGCCAGGCGTGGTGGCATGGCATGCTCCTGTAATCCCAGCTGCTTGGGAGGCTGAGGCAAGAGAATCACTGAACCCAGGAGGCAGAGGCTGCAGTGAGCCAAGACTGGGATAATGCACTCCAGCCTGGACGATAGAGCAAGACTCTCTCTCTCTCTTTTTGTTAATTAAAAAAATTAATTCAACACTCCATCTCAAAAAAAAAAAAAACCAACAATAAAAAAAAAAATGGAAAAATTATACGCCATGATCAAGTGGATTTTATCCCAGGAATGCAAGGGTGGTTCTATATGTGAAAATCAGTCACAGACCATATGCAAAGACGAAGTGAAAATTGATCAAAGATTTAAATTTAATAGCTAAACTTAGAACTATTAGAAACATAAGTGCAAATATCTATGACTTTGAATTTGGTAATGGTTTCTTAAATATTACATGAAAAGCACAGGCAACAAAGAAAAAAAGATAAATTTGTCTTCATTAAAATTTATAAAAAACTTTTGTGTATCAAAGGACACCATTAAAGCTGGGCACCATGGCTCACACCTGTAATCCCGGCACTTTGGGAGACCTAGGCACGTCGCCTGAGCCCAGGAGTTCAAGACCAGCCTGGGCATCATGGTGAAACCCCATCTCTACAAAAAATACAAAAATTAGCTGGGTGTGGTGGTGAGCCTATGGTCCCAGCTACTCAGGAGGCTGAGGTGGGATGATCCCTTCAGCTTGGAAGGCGGAGTTTGCAGTGAACCAAGATTGCATCATTGCACTTCAGCCTGGGTGACAGAGTGAGACCTTGTCTCAAAAAAAAAAGGAAAAAAAAGGACACTATAAAGAGAGTTAAGAGACAATTCACAGAATGGGAGATAATATTTGCAAATTATATGTCTCATGAGGGCCTAATATCCAAAAAATATAGCTCCTTTATATTAAGGAACAACTCAAGAACAAAAAGACAGACAATCCAGTTAAAAATGGGAAAAGGACTTGAATGGCCGTTTCTCCAAAGAAGACACACAATGGCCTACGCACGAATGCTCAACACAGTAGTCTTTCTGGAAATGCAAATCAAAACCACTTCTCACCTATCCGGATGGCTGTAATTGTTTTTATTTGTTTTTTCTTTTTTTGAGACAGAGTCTTGCTCTGTTGCCCAGGCTGGAGTGCAGTGGCGTAATCTTGGCTCATTGCAACCTTCGCCTTCCAGGTTCAAGCAATTCTCCTGCCTCAGCCTCCTGAGCAGCTGAGATTACTGGCATGCACCACCACCAGGCCTGGCTAATTTTTGTAATTTTAGTAAAGATGGGCTTCACCATCTTGTCCAGGCTGGTCTGGAACCCCTGACCTCAGGTGATGTGCCCGCCTGGGCTTCCCAAAGTGCTGGTGTGAGCCACCACAACTGGCCAGCTATTATATATATAAAAGGAAAATCCATTTTGATGAGGATGTGGAGAAATTGGAACCCTTCTACATTGCTGGTGGGAATGTGAAATGGTACAGCTACTGTGGAAAATAGTTTAATGTTTCATCAAAAAGTTAAACACTATTCACAATGACCAAAAGCTGAAAAGAACCCAGGTGTCCATCAGTAGATGAATGAGCAAATAAAATGTGGTATATAATACCAGGCAATATTATTCCACCACAAAGAGGAAGAAATTCTGATACATGGTACAACATAAATTAGCTTTGAAAACATTATGCTAAATAAAATAAGCCAGGCACACCAAAAGACAAATATTATCTGATTTCCTTTATACTAAATATCTAGAATAGGCAAATTCATAGAGATAGGAAGTATATTAGAATTTATAATGGCTGAGCGGAGAGGGAGGATGGGGAGTTATTACCTAAGGGGCACAGATTTTCTCCTTCGGTGATGGAGAATGTTGAAAATAGATAGTAGTGATGTTTATGTAACATTGTGAATATATTAATGCCACTGAATTGTGCACTTTAAAATGGTTAAAATGGTAAATTTTATGTTATGTGTATTTCACCACAATAAAAATACATATACAGCACTCCAGGCAGCTGTTTTTTAAAATTGAAATATAATTTACATACACAAAATAATGCTTTAAAGTATATAATTCAGTGGTTTTTAGCAAGTTGTGCAACCATCACCACTGTCTAATTCCAGAACATTTCATCACCCCAAGAAGAAACCTAACACATAAAAAGTAAGCAGCCATCCTTCATTCTCCTTCTCTCAGGCCCTGGCAGACACTGAACCATTTTCTGTTTCAGTGAATTGCATATTCCAAACATTTCCCATAAATGGAATCCTTCTTCCATATGTGGTCTTTTGTGCCTGGTTTCTTTCACTCAGTGTGCTTTCAAGGTTAATCTGTGTTGTGGTTTGTATTAATACTTCATTTTTAATGACTGGCTACAATTCCATTATTGGTATGTTTGTTTATCCATTCATTAGTTGATGGACATTTGGGTTGTTTCCACTTTTTGGCTGTGGTGAATAGTGCTGCAGTGAACACTCATGTACAAGTATCTGTTTGAAATTCCTTTAGATATGGACGTAGGAGGGAAATGCTGGGTCATAAGGTAATTCTATGTTTAACTTTTTCAGGAACCACCAAACTTTTGCCTCAGCCGTTGAATCATTTTGCATTTCCAACAGCAATCTACAAGGGTTCCAGTTTCTCCACATCCTCACCAAAACTTGTTTTTTTTCCCCATTTTATTTTATGTAGTTTTGAGACAGAGTCTCGTTCTGTTGCCCAGGTGAGAGTGCAGTGGCAGGATCATGGCTCACTGCAACCTCCTCCTTCCAGGCTGAAGGGATCCTCCCACCCCAGCCTCCTGACTTGCTGGGACTACTTTTGTATCTTTTGTAGAGACTGGGTTTCGCCATGTTGCCCAGGCTGGTCTCAAACTCCTGGGCTCAAGGTCTGCCCACCTCAGCCGCCCAAAGTGCTGGGATTACAGGCGTGAGCCAACGTGCCTGGCCTTATTATTTTTTTAAGAGATAGTGTTTTACTCTGTTGCCCAGTCTGGAGTGCAGTAGTGTGATCATTGCTCACTGCAGCCTCTAAGTCCTGAGCTCAAGTGATCCTCCCTGTCAGCCTCCCAAGTAGCTGGGATTACAGGCATGAGCCACTATTTTCCTTTCTTTTGAGACAAAGTCAGGTCACCCAGGCTGGAGTTCAGTGGCTGATCTCAGCTCACTGCAACTTCCACCTCCCAGGTTCAAGTGATTCTCCAGCCTCAGGCCCCTGAGTAGCTGGGATTACAGGTGTGTGCCACCTTGCCCAGCTAATTTTTGTACTTTTAGTAAAGACGGGTTTTCACCATGTTGGCCAGGCTGGTCTCAAACTCCTGACATCAGGTGATCCATCTGTCTCAGCCTCTCAAAGTGCTGAGATTACAGGCGTGAGCCACCACTCCTGGCCTTATTTTCCATTAAAAAAAAAAAAATTATGGCCATCCTAGTGGATGCGAAGTGGTACCACACTGTGGTTATGACTTGCATTTCCCTAATGACTAATGATGTTGATTATCTTTTTATGTGTTTGGTGAACATTTGTATGTCTCTTTGGAGAACTGTTCATTCGGGTCTTTTGCCCATTTTTGAATTGGGTCATTTGTCTTTTTGTTGTTGAGTTGTAAGAGTTTTTTTTTTTATGTGTTCTGGATACTAGATTCTAATCAGATAGGTCATTAGGTCTTTGATCCATTTTGAGTAATTTTTGTAAATGATATGAGGTAGGGGTCCAACTTCATTCTTTTGTGTGTTGATATCTGGTAGCCCCTGCACCATTTATTTAAAAAACTATTCTTTCCCTCATTGAATTGTTATGGCACCCTTGTCAAAAATCAGTTGACCATAAATATAAGTATATACACATATGGCTCAATTCTTGAACTCCCAACCTCAGGTGATCCGCCTGTCCTGGCCTCCAAAGTGCTTGGATTACAGGCGTGAGCCACCACGCCCAGGGCATATGGCTCAATTCTATTTTATTGATCTATTTGTCTATCCCCAAGTAAGGTTTCATGCAGTCTTGATTACTGTAACTTTATGGTAATTACTGAAATTGGGAAGTATGAGTCTCCTACATTTGTTCTTCCTTTTCAGATGATATTTGGCTATTTTGAGTTCCTTGCATTTCTATGTGAATTTTCAGATCCGCTTATCAATTTCTGCAAAAAATGTACCTGGGATTTTGATAGGGAATGAGTTACATCTGTTGATCAATTTGAGGAATATTACGATCTTAACAATATTAAGTCTTCCAATCTGTGAACACAGCGTGTTTTTCCATTTATTTATATTGCCCTTAATGGTTTTCAGTGAGGTTTGTGGTTTTCTTTGTCTCCAGTTTGACTCTAATGTTTTTTGTTTTTTTGAGATGGAGTCTCGCTCTGTTGCCCAGGCTGGAGTGTAGTGGCAAGATCTCGGCTCACTGCAACCTCCACCTCCTGGGTTCAAGCGATTCTCCTGCCTCAGCCTCCCCAGGTAGCTGGGACTACAGGCGTGTGCCACCACACCTGGCTAATTTTTGTATTTTTAGTAGAGATGGGATTTTGACATGTTGGCCAGGCTGGTCTGGAACTCCTGACCTCAGGTGATCCACCTGCCTCAGCCTCTCAAAGTGCTGGAATTACAGGTGTGAGCCACTGTGCCCAGCCGACTCTACTATTTTTATAATCACATAAAAAATGTTTAGAATGTGAAGAAGGGATATGGGTAGAAATGGCAACTGTGACTGAGTTGGCTTGGAAAGCTGTGACCTGGATTAGGGTTGATTTGGCCCTCAGGGGCCCCTCTGGAAAAGGAGGTTCTGATCTTGGGGTCAGAGTTGGAATTTGCCACTCTTCCCTGCACATGCCTGCCCCATGTGATCCCAGATGGGGGAACTGGGAAAGTCACATGGCTAGGCCTGGTGGAGGGGGAGAGTCTCCCCCAGGTAGGTAGGGGGAGTCCCAGGCTTGGGCTTTTCCTCTGGGACCTTGGGCCAGCTGCCTATGACATGGGAGGTGTGCTTCCTGGTCCCCTGGCGTGGCTGTGTAGCACAATGCCTTTTCACAGCGCCCAACAGGGAGAGCCCCTGATAAACCACATGGCCAGAAAATGGTCCCCACGTATTTTTTCCCTCTACTGCACCAGCACTTCTCACTTTTGCTTCCGTCATCCCCTCCGCCTGGCCTGTTTGTTCCTTTCCTTTTCCATCACCTGCATCCTCCCCATCCTTCAGGGTGTCTTCTCTAGAAAGCGTTCTGTGGTCCCCTTATAGTCCTGTTTGCAGGGCTTTGCTTTCTCTCCTCTGGGCTCCTCCAGCACCCACCCTTTGGGCTGTGCCACCTGAGAAGATTCCAGCCTCCAGCCCTGAGCTCAGATGGCTGATATGGGTCTGGACCCTTCACTAGGTGATGAGCTTCTCAACAGTCCCCAGTTCCATCAGGCCCCAAGCATAGGGTGGCACCAGCTGCCTGGCAATGACTGTGCCCTGTGTGGGTTGATTAGACACAGGACAGGAAGTGAAAATCATGGGTGACCCTCCTACCCTACATCTAGTCCACAAACACTGGGAACTCTGGGCCAGAGGTTCCCTGACACCCACCTATACCAGACTTCTAGCCTCAGAATCCACCAGGCAATTATTAAAAATTCAAATATTCAGATACTACTGTCCTAGATTCTGATTCAGGAGCCCTGGGAAGGCCCCTGGAGTGTGTGTTTTACTAAGTTCCCCAGTAGTCCTATTATGTAACCAGATTTGGGAGCTTCTGGGGCTGGGAAATCTTAGTCACTTCAGCCCAGTGTGCTTTCTCCCTGACCTCTCCCATGCCAGAAGGTTTGTTTCTAGGGTGGAAGATGGGCATGGATCCCTTCCCTGGATGACCCGCAACAGCCCTATAAATCCCCTCACACTCAAACCCCTCCCTTCTCCTCCATGAGGCTCACTCCTCTTCCCTGTTGAATTCGTAGGCTGTAAGTCTCACTTCCCCCAAGAGGTCTTCCTTGCTTGCCTCCACTTACTCTCTGATCACAGATACCAGAGAATGGCAGTTAAACATTTAGAAACATAACATTAAAGAGGCTGATATAAAATATATAATATGCGGCTGGGTGCGGTGGCTCACACCTGTAATCTCAGCACTTTGGGAGGCCGAGGGGGTGGATCATGAGGTCAGGAGTTTGAAACCAGCCTGGCCAACATGGGGAAACCCCATCTCTACTGAAAATACAAAAAATTAGCCAGGCAGTGTGTCACATGCCTGTAATCCCAGCTACTCGGGAGACTGAGGCAGGAGACTTGCTTGAACCCGGGAGACAGAGGTTGCAGTGAGCTGAGATAGTACCATTGCACTCCAGCCTGGGCAACAAGGGTGGAACTCCATCTTAAAAAAAAAAACTGCATATATATATATATATATAACATGGGTTATATTTATAGTACAGATGATTTAATTACAACATTTGTTTATATTATCACACAATATATATTTTTATTATATTACAGACAGATACATTACAGGCATTTAGGCCTAGTGCATAGATTTATGGTGGGTCATGATATAGTAGAGCTGAGAAAGCCCATCTAGTCTGTTACTTTTCTCCATTTTCAGATAGGTAAACTGAGGCCCAGGTACACAGGCAATGGGCTCAGGTGGCCCCCTGGCCCCTGCTCACTCAGGTTTGTGCAGACCCTCCACCCTCCAGTTCTCTAGCTAGTGGTGCCCACCGGGCTCCTGGCAGCTCGTGGCCTAAGGAGGAGAGGCAGAGGGCAGTTCCTCAGTGGCCAGCCCAGCCCCCATCTGGCCTCCAGTGTGGTCAGGGCCCATCTTCACAGCTGGAGTTGGTTCCCCAGCTGTTTATGGGTCTCTGCCTCTGGGGTTTATAGTTCCGCCTTTGGGTCTGCTTTGCATCCCCACTAATGAAACAATGCCCCAGGAGGCAGCGGGTGGCTGGGGGACCACTGGACGGGGAGCGGTGGGCTGAGGCTGTGTCCTGGCTTCTGCCTTGCCTGGTTCTAACAAGGATTTTAGGCCCTTTACAAGGATACAGGAAGGACAGCAAGGTGGCCCATATGAAAGTGAGTGGGACACAGACACGCCTGGGTGAGGAGCGAGGAGGTAAGAAGGCTAAGAATGAGTCTGCCGTGACTTAGGCACTCAGAGGAGGCAAAATCTGGGGCCAAATCTTTCCTTTTTAAGAAAATGCATTTTTATTCTTTCATCACAAGAGTTGTAAATGTTCATTGTGGAAACTTTAGAACATACAGACAAGTAAGAAGACAATTTCAACGTCTGTATCCCACCACCCTGGATACCCATGGTTCATATTTTAGGGCATTTCCTTTCTGTCTGGTATATAAAGTTGTTTTTGCAGAAAGGACAATATGCATATACTATATTTTACAAAGCCCCTTTATTTTTATTTTTATTTTTTTAGATAGTCATGCTCTGTCACCCAGGCTGGAGTGCAGTATTGCCATCCTGGCTCACTGCAACCTCTGCCTCCTGGGTTCAAGTGATTCAATTCTCATGCCTCAGCCTCCCACGTAGCTGGGACTATAGGTGTGTGGTTCCATGCTTGGATAATTTTTGTATTTTCAGTAAAGAGTGGGTTTCACGGCCAGGTGAGGTGACTCACGCCTGTAATCCCAGCACTTTGGGAGGCCAAGGCGGGCGGATCACGACGTCAGGAATTTTAGACCAGCCTGGCCAACCGAGTGAAACTCCATCTCTACTAAAAATACAAAACACTAGCTGAGCGTGGTGGCAGTCACCTGTAATCTTAGCTACTCAGGAGGCCGAGGCAGGAGAGAATCGCTTGAACCTAGGAGGCGGAGGTTGCAGTGAGCCTAGATCACGTCATTGCACTCCAACCTGGGCGACATTGCAAGACTCCATCTCAAAAAAAAAAAAAAAAAAAGAGAGGGTTTCATCATATTGACCAGGCTGATCTCAAACTCCTGGCCTCAAGTGATCCACCCATCTCAGCTTCCCAAAATGCTGGGGTTACAGGCATGAGCCACTGTGCCTGGCCTACAAACCTCTTTTAAATCATAATAAATTGTCAACATCTTTACGTGTTATTAAATATTTTTCTACTACATCAAATTATGTTATTTCTATTTTGACTATAATACAAGACTACTGTGAAAGAACTGCAATCATTAGTGAAATACACAAAATTTAAGGCACTTTCCTGTCCCCCAGTAATACTTGTAACCCTTTGGTGGAAATCTCTCAGACATTCTCCTGTGTACATTACCAACCGATGTATATCGTAGAGCTATGTCATAGTTTTCTTAAATGGTCCTCTCACACTGGGCATCGAGGTTAGGTGCACAGCTGCTTGAAGCTCACAGGTAGCCAGTGTACCCAAGGAAGCCTCCTGGTTCCAAGAGCAGATCATAGTTTCTCCCAGAAAGTCTTACTAGGGCAGCAATAATAAGCAATGTTCTCAACGACATGCTGGCCATAAACACAGGCATGAGTTCTGCTGGGCTGCTTCCTGGTATGGTCATGTTTGCTTTTCCTTTTTTAAATTATTTTTACAAATTTTTATTTATTTATTTTTTTGAGATGGAGTCTTGATCTTTTGCCCAGGCTGGAGTGCAATGGTGCGTTCTCGGCTCACTGCAACCTCCGCCTCCCGGGTTCAAGCAATTCTCCTGCCTCAGCCTCCCAAGTAGTTGGGATTACAGGTGTGTGCCACCACACCCGGCTAATTTTTGTATTTTTAAGTAGAGACGGGGTTTCACCATGTTGGTCAGGCTGGTCTCGAACCCCGACCTCGTGATCTGCCCACCTCAGCCTCCCAAAGTGCTGGGATTATGGGCGTGACCCACTGCTCCCAGCTTGCTTTTACTTTTTAAGTTAATACAAGTAATAACATTCATCGCAGAAAAATTTAAAAATACAAATAGGCATATGTAAGAAAATGAAAAACACCCATAATACGGAAATAAGCCCGCGCGTGATGTTTATAATGTCTGTCGCACACATCGTCAGTCATGTCTGTTGCAGGCCGCACACGGTGAGCTAAGTGGCTAGTATGTCTGTAGCTACAGTATCATCCCAGTTGCACGGTTGGCCGCCTCTGGCTTTTTAGGTTTGGAGAATAGCCCAGAGTCTTCTGGCTGCGAGATGGCAGAGGCTGCTGGGGGACCCGGGCCTCCAGCTTCCGATTCTGCGCCCTGAAGCACCCCTCATTCTAGAATAGAGCCCCTTGCTTTCGTTCACAGAACTGCCTGGAGGTTTTTCTCTTCCAACGT
The DNA here is from genome assembly GCA_963574635.1 of Cheracebus regulus. Lineage (NCBI taxonomy): Eukaryota > Metazoa > Chordata > Mammalia > Primates > Pitheciidae > Cheracebus > Cheracebus regulus. The sequence goes on along the minus strand of CAUYQU010053671.1, from coordinate 13,833 downwards.
AAGATGCTATAATCTGCTTTTTTTCACTTACAGATAAATTTTGACCATCTCTCAGTGTTGTTAAATAACCCTCTTTATGGAATTCTGTTTTATAAACATATCACACTTTATTTAATTGTTGAATATGTGGGTTATTCTAGATTTCTTTTTAGTATCAGAAACAAAGCTACGCTGAACATTTTTGTGGCTTAACCCTTGAGCATGTTTATGTATTTCCACAGGGCTGCTTCCCTGATGGCCCTCGCCGTCCCATTATACCAAAGGGCAGAGGGGTCAGCGAGACTCTGGGTGCAGAGAGCACCCAATAAGCTGTGCCCACCCGGTTCTTAGCTGGGCCAAGTCAGCTTGAGGGAGACATCCTAATCTATGTGGAAGACAGCAGGATGCCTTGTTCTTTAAACAGTCCCCTAGAAATGGTCTCAGCGGAGTTCAGAGAACCACTGAAAGGCTGGGAGCTTAGCTTGGCAAGTGACATCCATGTGGGCATGTGAGGGCAGCCCCCACAGCTCTGCAGATCGTTGAGTTTGAAGAGGAACAAGAGAAAACCAGTCTGCAAAGGTGACGTCCCCATCTCCAATAGAGGAAAGAGGATGCGGCTCCTTCCTCTGCAGAGGTGAATTCTGAAATTGGAACAACTCCCAGAGGTCCCAGAGCCCTGCTCCCAGAAGGACTCCAGGGGCTGTTCTTGGGGGGTGGGTGAGGAACGGAGGGGGTTCACACAGTCATTCTTAGTGCATGGGGCTTGGCGGAGTCTCGGGCCACAAGTTAGCCAGGGTGGAAAAGGAGAGGGTCCTAGGCAGGGGAAAGATGAGCATGACCTGGAGATGAAAGGCAGGGCCAGCCTGCGGAGGACCTGAAGGCCTTAGTCTGCAGAGTGGAGGTTAGTGGCCGGGCTGCGGCAGGGGTGACGGAAATCTGCACTTTATCGCACATGACGGGACTGCCATGATGGTTCACTGAGGAGAGGCGTGGCCAGGTTTGGGCCTCGCCCTTGAGCAGGGTTGCCAGTGAGGGAGGCAGCTCCATCCACTGGAGGTCCACGGAGTAGGCACTTTCTGCTCACGCAGGCAGGCTGCCTGGTGCCGGCCACCCCTGTGGGAGATGGCGCTCCCTTGACAGGACACAGGGTGGGTGGAGTTGAGGTAAGAGCAGGAGCAGGGCTCTGCGGTGTCACATCTCAGCTCCGCGTCTCCCCGGCTGCGTGGCCGTGGCCGGGGGCCGATGTAGAAGACCTTTTCTGAGTCATAGTTTTGTTATACATAAATGAAAACAACCCTAAAAGGAGGATTAAATGAGATGATGCATGAAATGCCCGGGGAACAGCACCTAGTAAGTGTTCAATAAACATTAGTTATTACTGTCTGAAGCTTTGTCTGCCATGGAGAGAGGCAAGGTGGCCCTTCGTGGAGCTGAGGTATGCCCCTCCAGCTCTCTTTGTGAGGTCCTTTGAAAGGTGGAGCGGTCAGCGGAGGCCCAGGCCCTGGAGCTGAGGAAGCCAGGGTCAATCGTAGGCCCCTGCTTCACAGATGCCACCCCTTGCCTCTTTGGAAGCCAGCCACCTTACTCCAAGGTGAGCTCGCTCCAGTTCCCCACTGAATCAAATTGTGAGTCTCCTGCCCCTGGCCCTTGGGCTGACCTCTAGGTACAAAGTGCATACCATGTGTCAGGCCCACACTATGCACCAAGCACCCTCAAATGAAATCCTCACAGCCCCTGTAAGGGGCTCCATTTGTAGGCAGGGTAGAGTCCAGGCTCAGAGAGTTTCTTTGAGTTTCCCGGGCACAGACTGTGGGTGATAGAACCAGGCCCCTGCTCTCTGTCTGACCACAGACCCTGGCTCATGACTGCTGTGCTGTGCTGCTCCCCCCGTGCCCCCACCCCCAGCCTGACCCCCACATGGGGTCCCCTCACACTCCTCCCTCCCCGAGGCTGCCCCACCTGGCCCATCCGGCCTGCGGTGCTCACAAGGCTCCATTGATCCAGGCAGGCTGCTGATTAAAACCATGTGTGGTGTGGCCAGCCAAGGTGGCGGCGGCTCCGGAAGCCAGGCCTGGCCCGGGGCTTGTGGGCCTTGAGAGGGTTGGGGGAGGGGTCTGGCTGACCCACAGGCCTGCCAGGCTGGAGGTGCTCTGGGGCGGGACTGACCTCCCCAAGCCATGTACACACACCAAGGGGACTGTGAGCTGTCATTCTGACTCCTGGGCCCAAGCTGGGGATGTGGGAGGCAGAGAGGCCCCCTCCAGGTGAAGGTGAGGACCGGGCTTGGAATGTCTCAGACTCTCGCAAAGCCCTTTTCAAGGCTGCCTGGGAAGGGCAGGCCCCGTCTATGGGGTTTGGTTACCAAGGAAGGTGTGTGTGTGTGTGTGTGTGTGTGTGTGTGTATGCTGAAATCCATGCCAGGTGCCTTGAACCCTTGGACTCATGATCACTTCAGGGTTTCCTAAAGGCAGTTTTGTGCAGGGGTTAAGCCCGTGGGCTCTGGGGGCATAAGACCTGGGTTTGAGTTCCACTTCTGCTGCTCCTGGGCTGTGTGACCAGAGGCAAGCCGCTCAGCCTCTCTGATCCCCTTTCCTCACTCACCAAATTATGAAGGAGGCCTGGTCGGCCAATGTGGTTGAGAAAAGGTGGGGCTACATTGGCTGAGTAGGCTTTTTGCTCATGGTGGCCTTGAGGATGTGCCACCCCCCAGCCCCAGGTCCCCTGTCATTTGGCTATCACTTCTGACCTCTGAGTTGTGGCTTGTTGGGGAGCTGGGAGGCTGCTAAGCCTGGAGCATCTGGGTTTTCTCTGAGGCCAGTTGGTGGGGGTGAGCAGGGGATATAGGAGGGGTGAGTGGGGGAGAGCAGGGGAGAGCAGGGAGAGCAGGGAGAGCAGGGAGAGCAGGGGAGAGCAGGGAGAGCAGGGAGAGCAGGGGAGAGCAGGGAGTGTGGAATCCTCCGCCCAGTGTGAGGTGTGGCTGAATTTGCTGCCCCTGCTCAGGCCAAGAACAGAGTGAGGCATTGTTCAGGGCGATGCCTGCCCTGGCACCAAGGCCTTCACAGGAAAGGGCGGGCAGGCAGGTGGGCCGGGCCATGGCCGGGATTGACCACAGGCCTGGCTGTGCTGGGACCCTTCGGGGGCCTGTCCCTCATGAGGCACCCTGATTTCCTCAGGAACACGTGTTCTGCTGGGCAATGCAGGCCCTCTGGGAGAGAGGCATTTGAGGGCATTTGGTCCTAACTGAGTAGACCCTGAGATACCCTCAGCACCTTCCCCCAAGGGTGGGAATAGTCCCAAAATAGGAGCTCCCTGGAGCCAGGGGTCCTGAAATTCTGCCAAGGCCAGGGCCGCCGACCTCAAACCCCGAAGATCCCTGGCACTCCTTACATGAGTCGATGCTCAGACCCGGAGGGAGGGGCGCCTGTGTCACCCAGAGCTCCTGGGCAGAAGCTCAGCCTTGCCCTTTGGGGTGGGCTGCTTAGGGAGGGAAGAAAGCTGTCGTGAGGAGGGGCCTAGAGCGGATGTGGAACAGCCTCCACCTCCCCGCCACATGACCCTCTCAGAGCCTCTGTGTCCTCCAAAAGCAGAGAAGAGAGTCCCACCCCAGGGGCCTCTAGGAGGGCTGAGAAGGTGGGTTAGGGGTTCAGAGCCTCAGAGTGGCTCAGGCTGTGCTCTGGAGGCACCCTGGCTTCTAACCCTGGCTCCCTCTGGCCAGCTGTGTGACCTTGGGCAAGGCATGTTCCTCCAGAAACAAGAATTTTAAAAACATCTTCCTCATGGGATTTTTTTTTTTTTGACAGAGTTTCGCTCTTGTTGCCCAGGCTGGAGTGTAGTGGCGCGATCTTGGCTCACCACAACCTCTGCCTCCCAGGTTCAAGCGATTCTCCTGCCTCAGCCTCCCAAGTAGCTGGGACTACAGGCATGCGCCACCACACCTGGCTAATTTTTTGTATTTTTAGTAGAGACGGGGTTTCTCCATGTTGGTCAGGCTGGTCTTGAACTCCCAACCTCAAGTGATCTATCCACCTGGGCCTCCCAAAGTGCTGGGATTACAGGCATGAGCCACCACGCCCGGCCTTCCTCATGGGATTTTCTGGGAAACAACTCAGCTGCTATGCAGTCATGGGCTTGCCATCACACTTGGCAGGTTCTGCGATCATCAGTGGCCAGGCTACGGTCACCAGACATTTGATCAGACACTGATCTAGGTGTTCTGTGAAGGTATTTCGTATATGTGATTAAAGTTTGTAATCAGTTAACTCTTACGTAAGGGAGACTACCTGAGATGATCTGGATGGACTTGATTTAACTGGTGGGAGACCTTAAAAGCGAGCTGAAGTCTCCCTGAAGAAGAGAAGCTGTGGACACCAGCTTCAGTGGGTGCTGTGCCTGAGGGTTCCAGCCTGCCCTTTTGGACAACCTGCCCTGCTGTGTTAGTCAGGGTTCTCCTGAGAAACAGAACCAATAGGAGGTGTGTGCATGTGTGTGTGTGTGTGTGCATGTGTGTGGGGGTGTATGCATATGTGTGTGTGCATGTGTGTGTGTGTGCATGTGTGGGGGGTGTGCATATGTGCGTGTGCATTTGTGTGTGCATGCTTGTGTATGTGCATATGTGCGTGCGTGTGTGTGTGCGCACATGTATTTATATAAATAGATTTGTTATAAGGAATTGGCTCTCCATATTTTGGAGCCTGACCCATCCCAAGAACAGCAGTTGGCAAGCTGGAGCCCCAGGAGAGCTGAGGATGTAATTCTTGTCTGGGTCTGAAGGCCTGAGAAGCAGCAGAGCTATTTCAGTTCAAATCCAAAGGTAGAAAAAGCTAACGTCTCAGTTCCAAGGCCAGCAGGCACAAATAATTCTCTCTTACTGGAGGGACGGTCAGCCTTTTTGTTCTCTTCAACTGACAGGATGAGGCCCACCCACGTTATCAAGGGCCATCTGCTGTGCTCAGTTCAGTGATTCCCATGTCAATCTCACCCAGAAATATCCTCATAGGAACATCCAGAATGTTTGACCAAATATCTGGGCACCGCATGGCCTAGTCAAGTTGACACATAAAATTCACCATCACATTTATGCATTTCAGACTCACCTAGCCAGCCCTGCCATCCTGTAAACCAAGTCTTTGCAATAAACCTTTTACTATACATCTCTTGCTAGTTGTGTTTCTCTGCCTGAACCCTGCCTGGCACACATAGTGAGCTGTGATAAGAATAACAACCGTAATTGTTGCCTTTTCTGAGAAGTCCCCAGCAGTTGGTCTGCATGTTGGAGGCCCTTGGCAAGTGCCAAGAAGTCCCATCTTTTTAAGGGGAACAGAAGTCACAGCAGTTTCTTCATGACTCCAAAGGGCTCTAGGCAGCAAGGACAGGTCCTATCCAAAGCTCCCAGCACAGACAGCCCCACCTACGCTCCACAGCACGACAAGCCTGGCTTCTCTGGGCACCGTGCATGCCCAAGAGGGGCCGTTCGCATAGCTCCATTGCATGCCAGGCCCTTTGCCACAAACTTCACCTATTAACCAGTCATCTAGTCCTCACGATAGCACTCCGAGGTGGTTACTGATGGCGGCAGCGGCCGGTCTGGAGCAGCTGCGGCAGAGATGTCAGCTGCGATGGGGGAGGCGCTGCCAGGACTGCATGTTCTGCAGAGCCAGAGGGTGCCACGAACAGTCAGGAGCCACGCCCCATACCAAGTTGGCAGGGTAGGAGCCCCATGTTGCCAGGCACAGCCATAGCTCTGGACCAGGGCATCCCTGTGTGCTGGGGCCTGGGCAGCTCCCCAGCCCCCACAGGTTCCTATGTGCCTGCTCCTACTTCTGACACCTACTCCAATTTTGGAGCAAAGTTGTGGCTGAGTCCAGGTGCTGTTACAACCCAGCCAGGTGTGCATGCACTCAAGGTGGCACTGACACACCAGCACCCCCACTGCCTTGACCCTCTCTGGACTTTGGGCACTGATGAATGTGGGAGGAAGGTCAGGGAGGGCTAAGGGCAGCTTGGCACTGGCTTGCAGGTACTCCTTGGCATGAACAACCTGGATGCCGTGGACAGCATGTTGATAGCAGGAGGCAGACAGGTCCCTGGGTGGAAAGGGGCAGGTCCCTGGTGAAACCCCACCTTCAAGCCAGGGATGGCCTGAAGCCTGGGGACTAGGCTGCCAGTTCTAGGTGAAGTCCACAGCCCAGCCCAGAATAAGAACTTAATGATGCTTTTTTCAGGCCAACCTACGGCTGCCCATGGACCATTCAGCAAGCACTTTCTCTCTTCTGAGCCCATAAAAACCCAGACTCAGCCAGACACACATATGTCTGGACTACCAGCTGTGGGGAGGAGGTGCCCACTGTGGATCTCCTCTCCGTTGAGACCTGAGCACTTGTCAGGATGACCTGCCTGCAGGAAGGAGCTGCCCACTGTGGATCTCCTCTTTGCTGAAAGATGGACGTATCGGGATAAACTGACTGCAGGAAGGAGCTACCCACTCTGGGTCTCTTGAGAGCTGTCCTGTCACCCAGTGAAGCTCCTCTCTGCCTTGTCAACCCTGCAGTTGTCCATGTACCTCATGCTTCCTGGACACGGGATGAGAACTCTGGACCTACTCACTGGCAGGACTGAAAGAGCTATAACACAAACAGGCTGAAACATGCCCCCCACTTGCCATGCTGCAGGTGATGAGGAGAGAAAAGCTGCTGGCCTTCAGGGAGCCCAGACCTATGGGCTCCCCGAGCCAGGGCTGTGACATCCTCTTTAGGACTCTGGTTTCTGGTGTCTCCAAGTTTCCAGGCACCACCATATTCCCCAGTACCCGCAGTGGAAGCTGCGGTATGTTTGGTTCAACTGCAGCTGCGCACAGAGCTGGCGCCTATGCCGGTGCCTGGAACTGCCCACCCTGCCGCAGCTGGCACACCTGGCTGTGTGCAGTGGCTAGACCCCGTGCTCACTCACACACCCCTTGCTGCTCTGCGCCTGGCTCACCCTTGGCAGGTGTGGGATCTGGGCTGGTAGTGTGAGCTGAGTGCAGCCTGCTAGGCAAAGTACGTGGAACAAGCCCAGTGGGCCCGAGCAAAACTTGGGCAAAGGCGCCACTGGCCACAGAGGTTTCCAGCTGTAAAAGCGACACACTAAAAATCCTGTGACATTACTATAATTCTTCCTATTTCAGCCAGGCGCCGTGACTCACATCTGTAATCCCGGCACTTTGGGAGGCCGAGTCAAGTGGATCACCTGAAGTCAGAAGTTTGAGATCAGCCTGACCAACATGGAGAAACCTACTCAAAATACAAAATTACCCAGGTGTGGTGGTGCACGCCTGTAATCCCAGCTACTTGGGAGGCTGAGGCAGGAGCATGCCTTCAACCTGGGAGATGGAGGTTGCAGTGAGCCGAGATTGAGCCACTGCACTCCAGCCTGGGCAACAAGAGTGAAACTCAGTCACAAAAAAAAAAAAAAAAAATTATTCCCATTTCACAGAAGGGGAAACCAAGACTCAGGGAAACCTATTATGTACCAAGATGCTATAGGTAGGAAGTGGAGGAGCAAGGGCCCAGCTTGAATCAGACACCCTCCGCTGCCCTCCTGACAGCTCTGGGCCTGCCAATTCTAGGCACTGGAAGACAGGAGCAACAGTGAAGGATTTCTTTTACATTTCCCTCCTTTCCAAGATGGTAATGTGGGTCTACTTTGATCCTAGTTGAATTTCAGCTTTCAACCTGGAGTTTCTGATTCATCTTTGGCAGAGGAGCCTGGTGGGAATCTGCTAGTGGCTGTTAGGATCGCTCCTTCCAGGTCCCCCCAGGAACCCCTTTCCCCAGGAACAGGCAGGGTTGGTGGGGCTTGAGTGTGCAGACGAGACTTGGCGGGGTTCTGTGGGTGGGTAATAAATGAACAGGAAAGGAGATTCCATTACGCAGGAATGTCTGGGGAGGGGGTGGGGAAGGAGCCGGCTCCTCTCCCAGCGCCAGCCGGCCATGCGGTCTTGATTGATGTGCCTTGCACTGCGGCAGCGGCGGGCCTGGTGGGAAGGGGCCCCTTCACTCACCCCTCTTGGAGCTAGGCCAGCAGCCAGATGTTCCCGGCCTTTGGGGAGCTGGGGTGGGGGCAGGGGAGGCCAGCCGCGGGCCAGAGGGCAGCTACCCAGGCGAGCCTCTCTACCTCCTTCTCAGCAGCTGGGCTCAGGTGATGTTGACTTTGCTGACCTTTGGCCAGTGGCTGTGTCTCCTGAGCTTTGGCTCCGTTCAGAATTGGGGGTGGGGTTCTCACCCACCCTGTCCTGCTGGGAGAGGCACACAGCTGCCCTGGAAAGGGCTTTCAGCTCCAAAAAGGAAAGCGTCCCACCTGCCCAACGTTCTTGTGTTACCCTGGCCAGAGACACAGGGAGAGGTGTGACTGGCACCTGAACCCTCCATGGAGGAGGAAAATCCAGGTGAGGCCCCTGGATTGTGGTTGGGGGAGAGGGTCTGAAAGCAGATTCTGGACTTCTCAGAGAAGGTCCCTCCAGCAGGTGCTCACATGAGCCCGAGGCGCACTTCCTCGTGGGCTCCTTTCAGCTGTGGCCATTGCAGCAGAGAGCGGCAGGGCACCCCTCCAGCCCTTTCAGTGGTTTTTGTTATTATTGTTGTCATGTTTTTTTTTAAGAGACAGAGTCTCAAACTCCTGGCCTCAAGAAATCCTCCCGCCTTGACCTCCCAAAGTGCTGGGATTACAGGTATGAGCCACGGCCCCAGATTCACCATATAAAATGACTAATTGCTAATATGCTGGTGTCATTTCTTCTGGGTTTTTTTTGTGTTTATTTTTTTTCTTTTTTGAGGTGGAGTCTCGCTCTGTTGCCCAGGCTGGAGTGCAATGGTGCAATCTCGGCTCACTGCAACCTCTGCCTCCTGGATTCTCCTGCCTCAGGTTCCCAAATAGCTGGGACTAGAGGCGCCTGCCACCCCAGATTACTAACTTTCATATTTTTAGTAGATATGGGGTTTCACCATATTAGTCAGGCTGGTTCCAAACTCCTGACCTCAGATTATCCATTCGCCTTGGCCTCCCAAAGTGCTGGGATTATAGGTGTGAGCCACTGTGCCCGGCCCGTTTCTCCTATTATTTATATACTGGGTCTATTTACGTACGTTTACTTTTCAGAAAAGTGGGCTTATCATACCCATCCAGCTTTGTGACATTCCTTCTTCTACTCAACACCAGCGGTGCACACCTGGCCATATTAGGAAATCCAGATCCACACTCACCTTTTTAGGGCCCTTCTATTGTATAGCTACCTGATATTATTGGGCTTTTAGGGGATTTTCAAAATTCCCCTTGTATGGACAATGCAACATTGAATCTCTTTGTACCTGCACCTTTGTGCACATTTCTTTGGGATAAATGGCAAGAAGTAAAACTGCGGAAAGGGTAAGTCTATGAACCAACGGAGCTTGCACACGCAGACCCTCATTCTTCCCCTCTGCTTATGTCCTTCCCTCAGAGCTGCCCGTGATGTCCACTGTGCCCTGACCCCACCTTGGAAGGTGGTCAGTGGTCCTGCAAGGCCCTTCACCTGTGGCTGGGGTGGCACTCTGGCCAGACAGGGCTGGCTGGTGAGCCCAGAAATGTCTCGCTCCATTGTTCTCTCTCGAGAGGACATAGCGTGGTGGGGAAGGCCTGGACTGGAATGAAGAGGACCTTGGCTGGGTCTATCTGGTCCACACTTTACCCACTGGGAGTGATGGCGGTGGGGAAGTACCACAGTGTCCTTCAGTTTATACAGTCTGTGAATGACAGCAGGTCCTTTACAATCTGCCCATGGCAAGGACTTCTGCGACTCATATGGGGACCGTGAGAGGGACAAGGGCAGGATGTTCATGTCATGGGCACTGCTCCAGGCAGCCCAGCTTCCCAGCAACAGGTGTGAGGAAACCCTGGCCGGGGTGAGAGCAGCTCAGCCCTGCAGTGAGTGGCTAGGGAAGACTCGGTGGCTTCTCTTTGAGGACAGGGATGTACGACAAAGTAGCATGAACTGTGACTGCTCAGAGAAGGCTGGAGGAGTAGAATGGACTTGGAGATGACCATTCAAGCCTTCCTGGAACTCAAGAATCCCAACTGCATGGAACTGAAATCTTTCTTGACATTTGCATGCAGATGCTCATTTAACTTTGCCCGTAGTTAAAGTCAACTACTAACAGCAGCATTCTCTACCCCCACCCCTCCACACACACACACACACACACACACACACACACACACACACACACAAAGACTGGACCTTCATTGCCTCACACATGCAGATCACACTCAGACACACAATAATAATAATGTAGTAATAACTCCTTGTTTTTTTTTGAGATGGAGTTTCACCCTTGTTACCCAGGGTGGAGTGCAATGGCGTCATCTCGGCTCACTGCAACCTTCGCCTTCCAGGTTCAAGTGATTCTCCTGCCTCAGCCTTCTGAGTAGCTGAGATTACAGGCATATGCCACCACACCCAGCTAATTTTCAAAATATTTTTAGTAGAGACGGCTTTTCTCCATGTTGGTCAGGATGGTCTTGAATTCCCAACCTCGGGTGATCCACCTGCCTCGGACTCCCAAAGTGATGGGATTACGGGTGTGAGCCACCTATAATGTACAGCCCGGCCTATAATGAAGTAATTATTCTAACAACACCTATGAAGCCTTTCCTACACGCCAGGCCCTTCCCAGGCGTTGTCTAATCCTCCTATTGTTAGCTTCATTGCAAGGCTGAGGGAAAGTCACTTGCCTAAGGTCACAGACATGCTGCGCAGAGGGGCCCAGCCCTGGGCACACACTGCCCTCCCACCACTCGGACACACCCCGGGCCCACAGTTCCCTGCACGCTACCTTCCTGCCCGGGCTGCGGTAGCCGAGTGCTTACCACATGAACCCCCAATGCCTCACCCAGCCCGTGGTACACAGTGGAACAGTCCTGGCTTGTTCAGATTCAGGCAGCTGGAGACATAGTAAGTATAATAAACACAGGCTGTGAACCACCTTCTTGGCTAGTTGTAGAGACACAGAGTTTTCCCCAGACCCGTGCTTCTGGACTGGATTGAGGGCGGCCTCTGGTCCCCGTCCCTGAATCCTTGTTCTTTCCCTCCCTTTCCCTGTCTGCCTCTCCCCCCTCTCTCCTACTTTGCCACTTGAAGACCTACCTACTGTGTGCCTGGCACTGAGGTGGCAACAGGGGCTGTGGGGGGGTGGGTAGCCCAGGTTCCAATTCTTTGGGAAACTGAGAGCTGATCCCATCAGGTGAGGCCTAGAAGGAGGGGGCTTGCTCAGGTCACATGAGGAGGGAGCTCAGAGCCAGGCCTCATAGCCCAGGCTCCCTGTGCCCAGGCCAGGGCTTTTATTTGGGGAGACAGCACAGGCCACCGGGAGCACGAGTGATCCAAACACATGGCTCAGACATGGAATCCTAAGGGAGTTCAGAGTGGCTCTAACATGGGCTGTGTCTCCTGTGTGCTGGGTGCTTGTGTGCACCAGGCTCGTTTATATACATTCTCTTTTTAGTCTTCCTGATAACAAGTAGATACTATGATTATCATCTTTCCCCCATTCTACAGACAAGGAAACCAAGGCTCACAGCTGTTAAGACTCAAACCCAGGTCTGTTTTCTCTAAAACCTCAGCTCTTCCAGCAGGTTGCCCTGCCTTGGATGAGGAAGGGACTGGGGCACACAATAGATAAAGGCTTTGGCAAGGAGCTGGGGTTTCAACAGACCTTGAAAAGGATGGGAGGAAAGAGGGGAACTGGGCACTGTTCGAACCAAGGTATGGAAGCCAAAACATACCCAGTGAGCCCTGGGACCAGCAAGGTGGCAGCACGATCAGATGGGAGGCTTTTGGCTGAAGAAGCCATTTGAGTTCTTGGCATCCTACAGCTTCTACCTTGGAGGAAGGGCTGACAGGTGAGCCTGGCCCAGGTACCCAAGTCTGGGGAGCTCTTAGACGCTCTGCCAGGTTGGCCCCAGAGGAGCTTGGGAGGCCCTGAGCTGGGCAAAGTTCTCCTTGGCATTGTAAACCAGGCCCCATGGAAGGAGGAGCTGAGAGGCCCCTAGTGGCTGTGCCACCCCCAGTGAAGGACGCTGCCAGGGGCCGGCACAGGTCTGAAGGTCCTCAGGGTGCATTGGCATCATGTTTCCTGCTGTCTGGGGCAGCCACAGGCCCACATGCAGGACTGGCAGAGGTGAGTGCCAGGCAGAGGCTGCCCTCTGCCTTGGCAGATCTGGTGGGGCTGGAAAATCAGGAAGGGAGAAGGAAAAGCCCATGCTTGACAGCTGTCTCTCTAGGGCGAGGCATCTGAGCCCACTACTGTGATAAGCTCAGTGAAACCACAGATCACAGAGGTTAGAATCAATCACACTGCGGTGGAACTTCCTGGAGCACAGCCCATGGGCTCACCGACCACCTCAATCTCCCTCTCCTTGTTAAATGCCTCTTCATCTTTTGGGTCTTAGCTCCAGGTACTCTTCCTCAGGGAAACCCACCTTGATGCCTAACCCCTAACCCCCACCACAAGCTGGAGATATGCTCAAAATCCAGAATAGCACTTCTAAAACTGAGCCTTTTCCTGTCGTAGTTGTTATTATATATTCATTTGTGGAATTATTTGATTGATATTGTGCACCTCCTAACTGCAGTTTCTGAAAGGATAGTAGTTGTGTCTATCATGTTCACCAGACTATCCTCAGGCCCTGGAATATAGTAAAAACCTGAGAAATATTAGTTGAACAAATGGATGCTTGAGTGGGTGTGGATGGGTAGATGTACAAATGGATGCATGGATGTATATGTGGATACATGGATGGATATATGGATGCATGGATGAATATACAGATACAGGGATGAATATATGAGTGCATGGATGTATATATGAATGCATGGATGAATATGTGGATGCATATATGTGGATTCATGGATGTATATATGGATACATGGATGGAATATATGGACACAAGGATTATATATAGATGCAAGAATGAATATGTGGATGTATGGATGGATATATGGGTTCATGGGTGGATATATAGATGGATATGTGGATGGATGGATGAATGGATGGATGGATGGATGGATATGTAGATACGTGGATGGATATGGGATGCCTGGATGGATATGTGGATTCATGGTTGGATATGTGGATGCATGGATGTGTATGTGAATGCTGCATGTAGGTATATGTGGATACATGGGTGAATATGTGGATGTATGGATAGATATGTGGATTCATGGATGGATAGGTGGATACATGGATGGATGGGTGAGTGGCAGGATAAATGAGTGGAAGAATGTACAGAAGAATGGATGTGGCCGGGTGCGGTGGCTTACGCCTGTAATCCCAGCTACTCAGGAGGCTGAGGCAGGAGAATCTCTTGAACCTGGGAGACGGAGGTTGCAGTGAACTGAGATTGCGCCATTGCACTCCAGCCTGGGTGACAGAGTGAGACTCCGTCTAAAAAAAAAAAAGAAGAATGGATGCAGGGTAGGTAGGTGGATGGATGGTGGATGGAAGAATGGATGGGTGGATGTCTGGGTGGGACCTTAGAATATTAGACTGTTAGAATGTTCATAAGCATGAAACTCTAGAATCCTAAAGACAGGTACTTTTTGTTTATTATATTGTTAAAATAAAACCTATCTCAGCATTGTTATTAGAAAGGACAATTACAGAGCTCAGTTCCCTCTTATAAGAGATGAGCAGATAGGCTCTAAGAAGTGAAATCAATGTTTCCAAGGTCACACAGCAAATAAGGTGTCCACGAATTGGTTTTCTTACCATCGTGTGAAACAGCCTCTGGGAAAGGGTCAGAAGGCTTCGTTCCAGTCCTGTCTCTTTTGAGGTTTCTGTGTGA
>CAUYQU010053670.1:0-40717 GCA_963574635.1 Cheracebus regulus | reverse complement strand
ATTTTTGGAAATGAGGCTGTTAACCATTCATGCTACACCTATATTTATTGACAAATATAAAATTAGCTGGGCGTGGTGGTGGGCACCTGTAGTCCCAGCTACTTGGGAGGCTGAGGCAGGAGAATCTCTTGAACCCGGGAGGTGGAGGTTACAGTGGGCCAAGATCGCACAACTGAGCTCCAGCCTGGATGACAGAGCAGCACTCCATCTCAAAAAAAAAAAAAGAAAGAAAGAAAAAGAAATATATAAATCACAGGGTTTTCAGGGGTAGCCCTAGATATAACGATGCTCCAGTCCTGTAAAAGTGATTTTGAATGGAACCTACAAATACATAAAAGCACATCCATTCCTGAATTAAAGCTTTAAATTCTTTTGTGCCAGTAAATAATTCAGTTGCTTGAAAGCCTGAAATATTTAGCCATTACACCATTCTGATGAAAACAGTTTTCAAGTAATTTCATTAATTCATTTTATATCATTTGTTAATATTTCCCTTATCTTCTTTTATTTAGAACTAATAAGACTTTCTCTCCTAAGTGAATAGCAGTACCTTTTATTATCTTAGAATTTTATTAAAGGTCAAACCAGAGGAAATATAAAAGTGAACAGTGGCTCATTCAAAATAAGTTACATAAATAAATAGTATGAAATGCAAGAATTAATTATGTCGGTGAATAACTAAGGACCTGTAAAAGAAAAAAAAAGCAAAATGGTGGTGAGTTAAAGCATTCTTTCAAATGCTTTACAAAGTAAGCTGTTAAGACAGAATATTTTTAAGAGAAAGTGTAATGTGCTTCTTTGATTCTAGACTCTTCATTTGTACAATTAAATTTTGGCACTTTAATTTTTGCTGGTTCAGCCTTCCATGTTTTGTGTGCATATATGCACATACGTTTCAGGTAATAATATAAGGCTATTAAAATGCTAGCAGAGTCCACTCCTTTCTCTTTAAAATTGTGTGTCTTAACAAGTTGTTTGGTAAAATATTTCTAAGAATGCTTTAATTTATCCCATTTTCCTTTCTTTTTGGTTGCATTTATATATAGTTGAATATGTGTGTATATAAATATATGTATATATATATATAAAATAATTCTCAAGAGAATTTTATGCATGCTGATAAAAAGAAAATCTCTGAATACTGCTCAGTCTTCTTAAGAAGCTCATTTTCATCTTATATTTATAGTCTAGGTTATCTTCATCTTTAGGTAAAATTTCAAATATATACAATAACAGAGAAGACAAAGAATTTCCATGTGCCTATCATTTAGAAATTATTTAATAACTACACATTATTAAACCAACCAGTTTTGTTCATTAGAAATACGTCAGGATCCCACATAATTCAATGTTCCACAGAGCATTCATCTCCCTTCTGGTTTCCCTCTTACCTCTGTCTTTCTTTCTACCTTACATTATTCCCTTACAACTTACTTTTTATCTTATTCTGTCTGTTTCTATTAAAGTGTGACCCAAAAATAATAAGTATGCAAACAGAAAGAGAAAACAACCGAATTATGGGCTAGAACTTGCCTCTGTCAGATCTTTTTTTATTTGTGACTTTCGGCACACCCAGAGCTTACATATCACCCAGACACACAAATGACCATTGTTCCAGCTTCCATCACCTCTGACATTCCTGTTTTACCTGCCAGAAGCTATCATTAACAATAATAAAGCAATGGTGGCTTTTACAAAAATGAGTATTTCAAATTCACAGATATTAGACATAATATTCGCAGACATAAATTAATACGAATTGCTCTTCTACTGAAATTTAGCTCAGGAAATGGAGCTTTGAGAGAAAGGAATAATGTCTTGCTGATAGCAGTGGGGATAAAAGCTAGGTGGTGTAGTGGGCAGCACTGTGGAGCATAGGAAGAGGCTGGGTTCTATGCCCTCTTGTGAGTTCTAGGGACAACATTCATGACACAGCTGGGTTCCTGAGAACAGGGTGCAGAAAAGATCAGTTTTACTGCATTTCAAAATTTACTTTAGGGCTGGCCTTGAGCACAGAAAGGGAGAGCCCTGATTTAAGCACCTAGAATTCAATGCACTTGGTGTTAAACATTAACTGCATTGTGATTAACTGGGTATCTGTGATAATAGACTGCACGCCAAATCAGCATCGTAAGATTATACTTGTGGGTGAAAAGTTCTGCAAGATGACTTAGAAAAAAACACTTAACATAATTAGCTGTTGAAAAGCTGACTATATTAAATATTTCATGATTGTTAACTTTTAAAGGCTATTATAGGATTGTTCCATTGTTCTTGTATTTAACAATATATACTCAAAGATTTATGAATGATGTGAAATGTTGGGTTTACTTCAGTATATCAGATAAAATGAGAGGAGGGTGTAAAAAAAAATAAGGATGCCATGAGTTAGTCATTTGTCTAAGTTGAGTGACAGAAACATGGGAATTCATTTCATTGTCTTTCAGACTTTACATAATAAAGATGTAATATAAATAATAGATTATAAGATTGTATATAAATATGCATATATGTTCCATATATACACAGATGCAATTCATTTTATTATACTTCACTTTATTCATT
This sequence comes from Cheracebus regulus, assembly GCA_963574635.1. NCBI lineage: Eukaryota > Metazoa > Chordata > Mammalia > Primates > Pitheciidae > Cheracebus > Cheracebus regulus. The sequence continues at coordinate 38,152 of CAUYQU010053670.1, read as the reverse complement.
TTACAGAAATTGCTTTTTACAGATTAAAAGTTTGTGGCAACCCTGTGTTGAGCAAGTCTATCAGCACCATTTTTCTAAAAGCATGTACTCACTTTGTGTCTCTTTACCGCATTACAGTCATTCTCACAATATTTTAAATGGTTTCATTATTATTATGTCTATTATGGTGATCTGTGACCAGTAATTTTTGATGTAACAACTGCAGTCATTTGGGGGCACCGTGAACTATGCCCATATAAGATGGTGAACTTAATCAATGAATGACATGCCTATTCTGATCGCTCTGACATTCCTCCACCTCTGTCTGTCTCTTCGGACTTCCCTGTTCCATGAGACACAATATTGAAATTAGTCCAATTGATAAGCCTACAATGGACTTTAAGTGTTTAAGAGAAAGAGTCACTGTCTCTCACTTGAAATCAAAAGCTACAAATGATTAAGCTTAGTGAGAAAAGCATATTGAAAGCCAAGAGGCCAAATGCTAGGCATACTGTGCCAAACAGCTAAACAAGCTGTGAATGCAAAGAAAAAATTATTGAAATTAAAAGTAGTACTCCAGTGAACACATGAATGATAAGAAGGCAAAACAGCCTTATTTGAGTGTTCTGAATAGAAGATCAAACCAGCCACAGTATTCCTTTAAGTGAAAGCATAATGCAGAGAATGGCCCTGATTGTCTCCAAATAATGAAGGCCAGGAGGTAAGAAAGCTGCAGAAGAAAAGCCGGAAGCTAGCAGAGGTGAGCTCATGAGATTTAAGAAAAGAAGCCATCTCTATGACATAAAAACGCAAGGTGAAGCACCAAGTACTAATGTGGAAGCTGTAGCAAGTTATCCAGAATAACTAGCTAAGATAATTGATGAAGATAGCTACACCAAACAACAGATTCTCAATGTAGATGAAAGTGTCTTGTATTGGAAGAAGATGCCATTATGAGTTTTACAGCTAGAGAGAGAAGTCAATGCCTGGCTTCAAAGCTTCAAAGGACAGGCTGACTCTTTTCTTAGGGGCTAATGCAGCTGTGACATTATGTGGAAGCCAACACTCACTTACCATTCTAAAAATCTAGGGCTCTGAAGAATTATACTAAGTCTACTCTGCCTGTTCTCTAAAAATAGAAAAAAATAGCCAGAATGACAGCACGTCTGCTTACAGAATGGTTTACTGAATATTTTAAGCTCACTGTTGAGACCTACTGCTCAGAAAAAAAAGAAAATCCTTTCAAAAGTTACTGCTCATTGACAATGTACCTGATCACCGAGAACTCTGATGGAGATGTACAAGGAGATGTATGTTGTTTTCGTATCTGCTAAGACAATATCCATTCTACAACCCCTAGATCAAGGAGTAATTTTGACTTTCAAGTCTTATTATTTAAGAAATACATTTCTTAAGGCTATAGCTTCCAGAAATGGTGAGTCCTCTGATGGATCTGGGCAAAGTAAATTGAAAACCTTCTGGAAAGGATTTGCCATTCTATATGCCATTAAGAAAATTTATGATTTATGGGGGGAGGTCAAAATATCAACATTAATAGAAGTTTGTGAGAAGTTGATTCCAACCTTCATGGACTACTTTGCTGAGATCAAGACTTCAGAGGAACAAGTAACCACAGAGGTGGTAGAAATAGTATGAGAACTAGAATTAGAAGTGGAGCCTGAAGATGCCACTGAATTGCTGCAATCTGATGATAAAACAGAAATAAAGGAAAATTTGCTTCTTATTGATGAGCAAAGAAAGTGGTTTCTTGAAGTAAAAGCTCTTCCTGGTGAAGATACTGTGAACATTGTTGAAATGACAGCAAAGGATTTAGAATATTATATAAACATAGATGAAAAAGCAGTTGCAGGGTTTGAGAGGGTTTACTTCAATTTTGGAAAGTTCTACTTTGGTTAAAAGCTATCAAAAAGCAACACACCCTACAGAGAAATCTTTCACAAAAGGACAAGTCAATTGATGAGAAAAAAATTCATTGTCGTCTTATTTTAAGAAATTGCCTCTGCCACTCCAACTTTCATCAACCAACACCATGACCAGTCAGCAGCCAGAAATATCAAGGCAAGACCCCACACCCACAAAGAGAATTATGACAGAATATACAATATCCATTGAAGAAGGATTTACCAGCCTCAAAGAACTCAGAGGTCCCTATCATAATTTTATGCAAATCAATTTCTTTGCTTCATTTATTTTATAATACATTGCAAAAGGCCCAGATGATCACTAGCATTTTTCAGCAGTAAAGTACTTTTAAATTAAAATAGGTACATTTTTGGACATAATGCTATAAATATAGTATAAAGATATAAAGATAACTTTTAAAGTATAAAGATAACTTTTGTATTCCCTGGGATGCCAAAAAACTTGTATGACTCACTTTATTGGAATATTTGCTTTAATATAACACTCTAGAACAAACCTGAATATATGTATTCTTCCAGTAATCCATCAGGCAAGCTTAGTATGCTATCTAGTATTTTCAACAGGAATATTTCTCTTTTATCACCAAAAATAAGTAGCTATGAAAAGAACAGAATTACTTGTTTGATAGGAGTTAATGAACGTGCATTTACTGTAACAAGAGACACCATTAGTATCAAACCCAGGGATATAAAATGCTGAGGCAGAAAGTTCACAGCTGTGAAAAGGAAACTTTTCAACCAGGCCACCAAAGGGAAAAATTGCTGTCTTCTTCATAGATGAGAAATGAAACAACCAAATTGGCTCTTCTGAACTTTGCCAATATGCCTGAAAGTGATCCCATGTCAGATAAACATCCTTAGTAAACATTAGGGAGTAGTGTTATGGTGGTAAAGTAACATTGGTATTTGGTTAAGAAAAAAAAAGAATAAAGGAAACATTAACTAGATAAAATTTGCCTTTTGGACTATGTACAGAATATGCAATATCCATTGAAGAAGGATTTACCAGCCTCAAAGAACTCAGAGGTCCCTACCATCATTTTATGCAAATCAGTTTCTTTGCTCCATTTATTTCATAATACATTGCAAAAGGTATATATTTTTCTATTAAAGCAAATATTCATATTTTAAAATAATGCACCATGGAATCAGTAACCAATGTACTAAAAGAATATCTTCTTTCACAGTAGGAGTTGCTTATACTTATGTTGAGGATAAATTATCTTTAAGGATAAAAATCATGAATATCATCCTTATAAGCACTGCTTTTATTCTCATCCTATTTTGTAGGCATGACAAACACAGTTTGAAGGTTGTAAATCCTTGTCCTTTGGTGCTTGTTAGTATTAGCAACGAAGGATCTGTGTCATCTCCTGAAAGAAGCACCAATAGGACTGGCAGGCACAAAAACCTTTCTCTTCTACAAGTCAGCAACAAATCTATATACACTGGCATTTTAATGGCTCTGGAAAATTTTATCCATTAATCTTTCAAAACCTAGTGAGGATAAAATAATCTTCTAACTTCCTACAGGAATTAGCTGTATCTAAAAGAAAGAAGGAAGGAAAGAAGAAAAGAAAGGAAGGAAGGAAGAGAAGGAGGGAGGGAGAAGGAAAGGAAGGATAGGGAGAGAGAGGGAGAAAAGAAAATAAAGGAAAAAGGTAAATCCATGACAGTGTAAGTTTTGGAATACTTGGTACTAAATACATTAACAGTAAGCTATCTAGTGACATTAACAAGATGCTTAAATAGGATTTTTCTGCTGTCATCATCCTGCAAAATTTTAACTACCATATGTGGATGAGAGTAACTTTGTAAGATTTGGGTGTCCAGCAAAGAAGTTCCACCAGACTGTTGGAGCACAAAAATCTTAAAATAGATGCATTTTAAAAAGGTAAAATGATTTTCATTTTACCTGCAGCACCTCACCCCAAGGCTGCATGGCTCAATGTCAAGGGAACCTCCCCTGGGCTTGCAATTCTGCCCACAGGGAAAAGTGAAATGTAATGAGTGAGCACCTGGTTCCCTCAGCTATGCAGAACACTGCCCAAGAGATCCATTATCTTTCTCACTCACCCCAAATACTAAGATGATCATCATACGTGAATAAATGATTAAGAGAATCTGGGAGCAGGGAAAAGAGATCACAGGCCTTACCAACCAATCTGTGGACCACTACCCAAAACCACTTGGGATATCTGGCATGTGCACACCTCCTAACTAGCCTACAGACACCCTCAATACTCCACGAACCTTACACCCCTAACTCATAGCCTGCTCTCAACACAACACCCGGATGGTAAATATGAGCCTTGCAGACAGCTTATAAGCACATGCAGTCAGCTGGCTTAACTCTGTAGAATCAGGAGAAGGCATACAAACTCAAGCATGTCGATGCATCACCCTAGGGGAAAATAATGAAAGAATATCAGCACTTGGCTTGGGTTTCTTGGATCAAGAAAACGCGTAGAATCTTAAGAATTCTTGGTCGGGCATGGTGGCTCACGCCTGTAATCCCAGCACTTTTGGAGGCCAAGGCAGGTGGATCACTTGAGTTTGGGAGTTTGAGACCAGCCTGACCAAAATGGAGAAACCCCATCTCTACTAAAAGTATAAAATTCGCCAGGCGTGGTGGCGCATGCCTGTAATCCCAACTACTCAGGAGGCTGAGATGGGAGAATCACTTGAACTTGGGAGGCAGAGGTTGCAGTGAACAGAGATTGCACCATTGCACTCCAGTCAGGGCAACAAGAGCAAAACTTCATCTCAAAAAAATTAAAAAAGAAAAAGAAAAAGAATTCTCCCCCTGCCTAAAGAAGGAACAAGAGGAGTTGAATAGGCACTTTCATAGAAAACACCTAAGTACCTCAGAATCCCTAATCTGGCTGACTAACACGTTTTTCTCACAGAACTCTGAAGGATAAAAACAAACGTATTTAAACATAACTGTAAGTATAATAATTTGTTTAAAAATGCATGATATTAAGGGATATAAAGTTTGACATTAAAACCTAAACTGAGGAAGGGAATTTAAAAGTGTAGAGTTTTGTATCCAATTGAAATTATGTTATCACGTAAAACTATAAGACTCTTATAACTTATAGACTATTATAATGATAAAGTGGTTCATAAAATCCTCATGAAAATGACAAAGTATTATCATAGATACACAAAGATATTGAGAAAAGAATCAAAGCACACCATTACAGAAAATTAAAAATCACAAAGGAAGGCCTCAAAAATCGTTTTTTAAAAAAAACAAAGAATATGTAGCTCAACCATAAAAATAATCAATGAAATGACTGTAGTAAGTCATTGCCCATCAATGATTACCATGAATGTAATTGGATAAAATTCTCAAAAGACAGGGTGGAATAATGGATTTAAAAAAAAAGAAACAACTATATGCTGTCTACAAGATACTTTAGCTTTAAGAAAACATGAAATGAAGCATGAAAACAGACATTTCATGCAAATGGAAACAGAAAAAGAGCAGGGTAATTATATAAGACAAAACAGACTTTAAGTTAGAAGCTGTAACAAGTGATAGAGAAGGTCACTATATAAGGATAAAGAAGTAAATTCATCAATGGGATAAAGCGTTGTAAATATATACATATGCACACAATATTACAGCACCTAAATATATAAATCAAATATTAACAAAACTGAAAGGAGAAAGGGAGAGCAATAAAATAATAGTAGGAAACTTTAATTCCTCACTTTCAACAATGGATAGATGATCCAGACAGAAAATCAACAAGGAAACATTAGACTTGAACTACACTTTAAACCAAGTGGACCTCACAGACATATACAGAATATTCCATCCAACAGCAGCAGAATACACCCTGTTTTCAAGCACATGCTAAACATTCTCAAAGACAAATAATATACATTGGGCCACAAAACAAGTCTTAACAAATTTAAGAAGGTTAGAATAATAATTATCTTTTCCAACCACAATAATATGAAACTAGAAATCAATACCAAGAAGAGAACCGGAAAACTCACAAATATGTAGAAATTGAACAACATACCCCTGAACAACCAATGGTTCAAAACTAAATTTTAATAAATTCCATTATAAAGACACATGCACACTTATGTTTATAGCGGCACTGTTTACAATAGCAAAGACTTGGAACCAACCCAAATGCTCTTCCATGATAGATTGAATAAAGAAAATGTAGCACACATATGTCATGGAATACTATGCAGCCATAAAAAAGGATGAGTTCATGTCCTTTGCAGGGACATGGATGAAGCTGGAAATCATCATTCTCAGCAAATTGACACAAGAACAGGAAACCAAACACCGCCTGTTCTCATTCATAAGTGGGTGTTGAACAATGAGAATACATGGACACAGTGAGGGGAACATCACACATCGAGGCCTGTTAGGGGGAGGGGCTGCTGGGTGAGAGATAGCAGGGCAGGAGGTGGGGAGATTGGAGAGGGATAACATTAGGAGAAATACCTAATGTAGATTAAGTGGGGATGAATGCAGCAAACCACCATGGCACGAGTATACCTATGTGACAAACCTGCATGATTTGCACGTGTACCCAAGAACTTAAATTATAATAAAAAAAATTAAAAAATAAAAATAAAATTCAAAATATTTTGAGGCAAAAAAATTTTAAAACAACATACTAAAACTTATGCAACACAGCAAAAGTAGTTATAAGAGGGAAGTTTATTCATGTAGGATAAATGCCTACATGAATAAAAAAGAAAGATCTCAAATAAACAACCTAACTTTACACCTTCAGGAATTAAAACAAAGTAAATAAACTAAACATAGGGTTTGTATAAAGAAGGAAATAGCACAGATCAGACCAGAAATAAATTAACTAGACACTAAAAAACAATAAAAAAGATCAATGAAACTGAAATTGGTTTTATGAAAAAATAAACAAAATCAAATATTTAGCCAGACTAAGAAAATAGGAGATAAGACTCAAATAAAGGATAAAATTCACAAATTAAACACAAAACATGACAATCAGTACCACAGAATGCAAATAATCAGAATATTATTAACAATTACATGCCAACAAATTGGATAAGGTAGGGGCAATGGATAACTTCCTAGATATATACAAACTATCAAGACTAAATCATGAATAGAAAAACTGAGCAGATCAACAATGAGTAGTAAGGAGATTGAATCAGTAATCAAAACCTCCCAGAAAAGAAAAAGCCAGGGTCCTATAGCTTCACTGGTGAAGTCTACAAAATATTTAAAGAATTTTTAATATCAATCCTTCTCCAGCTCTTCAACCAAAGAGGAGGGAACACTTCCACACTCATTTTTCTTTTCTTTTCTTTTCTTTCTTTTTTTTTTGAGATAGGGTCTCAGCTGAAGTAATCCTCTCACCTCAGCCTCCCGAGTAGCTGAGACTACAAACAAATGCCACCAGGCCTCGCCATTTTTTTCCCCCTTTTTCTGTTTTTTTGAAACTGAATTTCTCTCCATCGCCCAGCTGGAGCACAGTGGCGTAATCTCGGCTCACTGCAAGCCCTGCCTACTGAGTTCAAGCAATTCTCCTGCCTCAGCCTCCCGAGTAACTGGGATATAGGCACCTACCACCAAGCCTGGCTAATTTTTATATTTTCAGTAGAGAAGGGGTTTCACCACATTGGCCAGGCTGGTCTCGAATTCCTGACCTCAGGTCATCATCCCGCCTTAGGTTCCCAAGGTGCTGGGATTACAGGCATGAACCACCAGGCCTGGCCTTTTTATTTTTATTTTTTTAATTTTTTTGTATTTTTTAGTAGAGACAGGTTTTCACCATGTTGCCCAGGGTGGTCTCAAACTCCTGGGCTCAAGCAATCTGCTTGCCTCGACTTCCCAAAGCACTGCGATTACAGATGTAAGCCACTGCACTGAGCCCAAATCCACTTTCTAAGGCCAACATTACCTTGATACCAAAGACAGTTGAGGGCACTACAAAAAAAAAAAAAAAAGTTACAGGTCAATATCCCGATGAACATAGATACAAAAATTCTCAACAGAATACTAGTGAACTGAATTCAACAGCATGTTATAAGTATAATATACCTTCAGCAAGTAGAATTTATCCCTGGGATGCAATGATGGTACTTTTGTACATCTCTAAATGTGATACACCGCTTTAAAAAAATGAATAATAAAAATCATTTGATCATCTCAATCAATGCAGAAAAAGTATCTGAAAAAATTTCAAATTTTTTCATAACCATTTTTTCTCAATCAATTACGTATAGAAATGCCATATATGACAAACCACCAGCTTATATCAAAAGTAAAAATTAAAAAAAAAAAAACCAGCATACTCAAGAGTAAAAAGCGTCAAGATTTTCTTCTAAGATCAAGAATGACGCATTTCTATTCAACATGGCACTACAAGTCTTAGCCAATTAGATAAGAACAATAAATAAAAGGCATCTGAATAAAAAATATAAGTAAAATTGTCTCTGTGTATTAGTCTATTTGGGTTGTTAAAACAAAACACTATAAATTGGGTAGCTTAAAAACAGAAGTTTATTTTGCATAATTCTGGAGACTGGAAAGTCTAAGATCAAGGCAGATTTTTGTCACTCATGAGGGTCAGCTTCCTTACAAATGGCATCATGTTGCTGTGTCATCATATGGTGGAAGGGGTGAAGGGTTTCTCTAGGGCCTCTTTTGTAAGTGCACTAATGCCATTAATGAGGGCTCTGCCCCCATGACCTAATTAGTCCTTTAAGGCCCACATCCTAATAACATCACGTTGAGGTGAGGATTTCAATATATAAGTTATAAGGGAACATAAACATTCAGACTGTAGCACCCTGTTTGCAAATGACATACTCTCTATAAACTCTGAAACAAATTCAGTAAAGTTGAAGGCTACAAAATCAACATTCAAAAATTTGTTGCATTCTATACACTAAAAACAAAATGTTCCAAAAAGAAATTAAGGAAACAGTCACATTTACATTAGCATCAAAAAGAATAAAACAATAATTTAACCAAGGAGGTAAAAGATTTGTACATTAAAAATGTTTGCAAACCCCATATCCAATAAAAATTTAATATCTAAAATATATAAGAAAATCACAAAATTCAGAGCAAAACAAGACATGTAACCAGAAAATGGACAAAATTTCTGGAGATCTAATGTACAGCTTGATGTGTATAGTTAATAATAATGTATTTTATACTTGGAGTTTGCTAAGAGAGTAACTCTTACATATTCTCAGTACACACATTGAAAAAAGTGGTAACTGTGTGATGTGATGGATATGTTAATTGGCTTGATTATGGTAATCATTTCACAATGTATACATAAATCAAAACATTACTTTGTACACCTTAAATATATACAATTTTTACTTGTCAATCAAACCTCCATAAAGCTGAGGAAATTTTTTAAAATAGTCTGTTCACCAAAAGCAATTGCAACAAAAATAAAAATTGACAAATGGGTCCTATTTAAAGAGTTTCTGCAGAGTAAAAGAAACTGTCAACAGAGTAAACTATCAACAGACAGCCTATAGGATGGGAGAATATATTTGCAATATGCATACAACAAAGGTCTAGTATTCAGAATCTGTAAGAAAATTAAACAAATTAACAAGCAAAAAAACAACCCCATCAATAAGTAGGCAAAGGACATGAATAGACTTTTCAAAAGGAGACATACAAGCAGCTAACAACCATGTGAAAAACTGTTCAACATCGCTATCATCAGAGAAATACAAATAAAAACCACAATGAGATACCATATCACATCAGTCAGAATGGATATTATTAAAAAGTCAAAAAATAACAGGTGCTGATGAGGTTGCAGAGAAATAGAAATATTTACACATTGCTGATGGAAATGTAAATTAATTCAGTGATTGTGAAAAGCAGCGTGGTGATTTCTCAAAGAACTTACAACAGAGTTACTGCTTCATGCAGCAGTCCCATTACTGGGTATATACTCAAAGGAATATAAACTGTTCTTCCATAAAGACATATGCACACATATTTTCAACACAGCATTATTCACAGTCACAAAGTCATGGAATCAACCTGAATGCCTATCAAAAGTAGACTAGATATAGAAAATGTAGTACATATATACCACGGAATACTATGCAGCCATAAGAAAGAACAAGAGCATGTGTTTTGCACAACGTGGATGGTGCTGGAGGCCATAATCCTAAGCAAACAAACACAGGAACAGAAGACCAAATATCACATGTTCTCACTCATCCGTGGGAGCTAAGCACTAAGTATACATGGACACAAAGAAGGGAGCAACAGATACCAGGACTTATTTGAGAGTGGAGCGTAGGAGGAGGAAGAAGATCGGAAAAAACCTATCAGGTACCATGCTTATTGCTGGAGTGAAAAAATAATCTGTTCAGTAAACCTCGTAACACAGGTTTCCCTACATAACAAACCTCTGTGTGTATCCCTGAACCTAAAATAAAAGTTAAAAAAATATTCTGTTTATTGATCAGTATTTCCTTCAGAAAATAAGAATGTGTGTTTGTGCACATGCATGTGTGTGTGCGTGTGTGTGTGTGTGTGTGTTGGGTCAGCGCTTTTGAAAACTAAAGTGAAGACTTATCTTGTGTGTGTGTATTTCCTTCAGAAAAGAATATGTGTGTGTGCATGCACATGTGTGCATGTGTATAAGTGTATGTATGTGTTTTGATCAGCACTTTTGAAAACTAAGTGAAGACTTTATCTTACATGTCTGTGTGAGTGTGTGTGTGTTTTGGAAAACTAAAGTGAAGACTTTACATTCATTATAAAATTTTATTTTTTTGTATATTTAATTTTCTGTGTCAACACTCTTCTGTGTTACTTGGGTGAGTGAAACCATATGATAAAAAGGAAATTTACTGAGGATCTAGAAAGGCAACTATCCATAAAGGACTAGCATTCAGAAATGAATTTGGAGCTTGTGAACTATTTTTTTTCTTGTTATGGTACTTAACTATTAACTTTGGCAAAACCTAACCTCTCTGTCCATCCTTTAACATACATACAAAAAATAAAACTAAAAATAGCAAGCAACACACCCATCCTGAACCAACCTACCCAGGCTTTACAAATTAAAGAAACTGAGGATTAGACTAAAGAAGTCTTTTGTGTTTTGTATTTTAAAAGTTTTGTTCTTCATAACCGGAATCCATTCATTCACAGGTTCATTAATGAAGTTTTCTCTGGCAAATAGTAATTAAAAAGTTCACACATGCTAAGCCACTATGCTAGTCACTTATATAATCAGTAGGCCACAAAGTTACAGCTAAATAGGAAATAAGTTCTAGTGCCCTGTACCAATGTAGAATAACTACAGTTAACAATAATATATATTTTCAACTAGCTACGAGGAGGATATTGAACATCCCTAACACAAATAAACAATAAACGTTTGAGATGATAGGTATGCTAATAACCCTGATTTGATCACTATACATTATATGTATTAAAACATTACTATGTACTCCATGAATATGGAGTACAATTATTATTTGTCAATTAAAAAATAAAAAATATGGCACAGTGGTTCAGGCCTCTAATCCCTGCACTGTGGAACACTAAGGCCAAAGGATCGCTTGAGTCCAGCAGTTCAAGACCAGCCTGGGGAACATGGTGAATCCTTGTCCTGTCTCTACTAATAATACAAAAATTAGCTGGGTGTGGTGGCACACACTTGTAATCCCAGCTACTAGGGAGGCTAAGACATTAGAATCAATTCAACCCAGAGGTGGAGGTTGCAGTGAGCCAAGATTACAGCTGCACTCCAGCCTGGGTAACTGAGCAAGAGTCTGTCTCAAACATAATAATAATAATAATAAATTTAAAAGAATAAAATAAACTTTATATTTTTTCTATAACTAACACATCACTCAAATTTGACTTTGCTTAATACTTTACTGTGAACCCTTGTCAATGTTAAATATTGCTGTTGGACCTTGGCTTCCCTACTAGATACAGTAGTGTTATTTTATCATCTGCTGTTGGTTTTTTGTTTTCAAAGTTATTTATTTTTTTCTAACTTTTGCCAACACTTAGGCACTCCTAAACTCCATAACCTCATAATGCATTGTAAATATTGGAAGCTCTCTGAAGAATTTAATAAGAGATATACTAAAGCCCATTTTAATGACTTACAATAAAATCATTCATAATGCCTTTATTAGTAACTGAATAAATAAACAAGATCAGGTATTTACATAAAGCACATTTTTAACAATAAAATGAATTTTTTTCAGGCCAATGGTTTGATTGCTACTAAAACAAATTCACCACTCTGGCTAAGAGCTGATGACAAAGAGCTCATGGCAAATGTGCAGCTCATGACCACATGAGTATCAGAACTGAGATTCTGTTCTCATTAGCTCTGAGTAAATGAGCTAAACAGAGCTAAACAGATAATGCCCTAGGTATATCAGGATATAGAAAATGAGTCTCTTAGGAGTTGAGCTCAATAATAAAGAGACAAAGAAATACTGGGATAACTAGGATTTTACATTCACAAATATACAGAAGCCAAATGTTATTGAATAGGTGGAACCACTGACATGGTACAAATAAAAATCCCTATACTTTAAGAAACTGTATTTTTATAATTCTTTACAATCCACTGTTTCTTGACGAGCAGAAAAATCTGAGTTGTACCGGTTGCATAATTTCGTCTTTAAAGAATACATCACAGTGCTAGACTGAAAGGCTCTGGAGGCCAGGTCTTCATCTTTTGCCTCTTGGTATCTGTAGTGCCAAACCCAGTAATGAATGGTCCTGACAAATGCTGATGTTTCTCAGACCTGCATGTGTATGTCCATATATTTATTTATAAACACTAAAACATGAAAAAAATGCTTATTCTTTTCATTTCAGAGATGATACTGAATTAAACAATGGCTTGATTGTACAGCACCGAGCACAAGCATCAGGTAGTACAGTTATCATTTGTTGAATGAACGAGTGCAGATTTGCAGAGAGCCATATACTTTATAGTGATTTTCATCATAGCTAAATGAGTCAAGAGTATCCTTCTTTAAACATCTTTAGGAAAAAAATGTAAATATAAATACAAAATAATTTAATTCTTTAATTTAGAAAATTCCCTGTTTTTTAGATTCATATATCAGCCTTCTCACTTCCAGACTAGATTTTTAAAATTCATTTTATCCTGGCATTTGCAACTGGGGCTCCCCTCCCTCCAAGTGAGTGTGTGCTGGAAAGAAATGGACCTCTGCTTATATACTGGTGTTTCCCAAGCACACTGAACTGAATCCAGCCATAGTTGGTGCTCCACATTTGTCAAATAAATAAAATAAAGAACATGTAAAAAACAACTTGAGTTTGAACTAAGCTGAATAAAGAAATGATGTGCTATTCTAGAAAACCTCTTTTGAATATCCTTATTTGTATTTAATCCAGCACTTTTCATTGTCAGAGGTGCCAGATTTTATTTCTATGTGTCTTTCCAAATGCCGTGGAACTAGGACCACCTCTGGTGACGCGCGTGGCTGGAAAATGGCCTGCAGAGCAGGAGCAATGAAGAACCAGGTAAACTCTTTTCTGTGCCAGAAACAAGTGTCTCTTTTAGGTAAAGAGGCCAGATGTTCTCTATTATTCCACTCAGCCAAGGGGCTCGCTGTGCCCTCTGCCTCATGTTAAATCCAATGTTTATTTCCTTTGCCTGTTCTTAGCTATTTTGATTTTCTTTTAATTTATCATATTGCTAAAAGGCAACTTTTTCCACTTCCCAAAGTGGTCTAATTATTTAGTTCTAAGATATCCACTGTGCTGCCATTTTTTAGAATAATCAAAACATTCCTAATCTTAGTTCTCCAAATAAAACATCAGTTAAAACTCTTAATAGCTCTTTAGTGGAGAACAGTAGTGAGGAAAAATTGTTATTTTTGAGTTCTGCAGTCACCAGGAGGTTTTGTATTTCATGGACATTAATTTAGAGATTGTAAGGGTAAATTGGAAACAAAAACCAAGATGCTCAAAGAAACAAAATGAATAATATCTATTTTAGAGCTATTTAAAGTGAATAGAAAATGTTTGTGTTCATGATGTTTAATGCCATTTATTATATATTTTCATTTGTCAGTACATAGCATTTGAAAAGTATATCAATACTCAGCATTTAAGAAGTTAACCTTTTCCTAATTCTATCAGGCTTGAAAATTTATTTGAGAAGAGAGGGCAGGTAGAATTAAAAAAATAAGCATAAATTAAATGAAAAAGGAATTGAATACCTGCCTGTGGGTGGTGGTGGAAATTTGACATTTTTGCAATTTTCTAGAAACAGGTGAAAGAGGGAGAGAGAAAATCTAGACATGTTTATCAATAAGAGTATGCTTAATTTTTTTCTTGTAGAAGATCAGTGTTACTTAAAAGCATAGAGTTCACTCAGCAGTCCACAGCGCATTTCAATCAATATTGATTTATGAACTATTTTTTGGGAGAAAGGAGGAAATATTCATCCTGATTTGCTCCAAAAAGATATGAGAAATAGACGATATTTATTTATTTAATTTTTATGAACACAGTTCTTTTACTTCTACATTAATGTTGGGATTTATCTAATCCAAACTTCTTTTGACTTTCATGGTTTGTTCCCCTGACATGAGAAGCCAAAGTTTTTAAGTAGATGTGGCTCTCCTTGGTGCTACATGAAGAATCCAAATGGCAGAGAACATACTGATATTCTTTCTAAGAAGGCTTAGAGATGGATCTCCAGAAGCATAGGGCTCTAAAGTCCATGGGAGGTTAGTATCAGTATCATTTCTAAATAGAAATAGAACTACGGACAGAGGATGAATTAATAATAACAAGCAAGCATTATGGAAAAAAAGCAAAGGAAACAGGAGATACTAATCTTGCCTACAAATAAGGTCTCCTGGTCTTCAGTCATTAAGTGACCAGGGCAGGGGATGTTTGGTCAATTCATCTATACACATTCAGGGATTATTGACTGAAACACTACTATATTGCATGCATTCTTCCAGATACAGGAAATACCACTAAGAATTAGCCAGGGTTAGGGGCACTAGGGGAGGGACAGCGGGGGATGGGGATGGTGGGGAGGGATAACCTGGGAAGAAATGCCAGATATAGATGAAGGGAGAATGGAGGCAGGAAATCACCTTGCCAGGTATGTACCTTTGCAACAACCCTGCATGATCTGCACATGTACTCCAGAACCTAAAGTAAAATTAAAAAAAGAAAAAAGAAGAAAAAAAAGAATTAGCCAGATAAGCTCCCTGATTTAGAGTGTCTCATATTCTAGTGAAGACAGTTAATTCATAGTCAACAAAACTTGCTTTGAGGTTCTAAGAGTAAGCAATGCTTTTGTATAATCAAAGAATCTCTTCTATCTGGGAAGGCTTACTGTTCCCATCAGATAGAGATGGTACCAATCCACACAGAACAGGGTCGGGTAATGGTGGAGGAGAGAGAACTAGCCTCTCGCCCTACCAGATCTGTGTAGTCCATTCTGTCCATCAACCTTTCAGTTACCAAAATAGATCTGCCCTGACTCATAAGTTCATGTTTAGCTTCATGGTATGTAACATATATCCTCTTAAAAATGACACAAATGAATTGAAAGTTAATTCTACTTCTCAAAGTGCTATCAACTCCAAGAATGTTTTCTGCTCCATCTCCTGAATACAAGTTAAATCTGAAAAAAGTTACAATACCGCTGCATTTTTATTCCTCTCATCTCCAACAGTGTGGTTAAAGTAAAATATAAAGTTAATAATATCAAACCATCATCTACTCAACATCTCTCAATTTTGAAGTATTCTTTTTTCTGATAACAATCTCATTCAGGACTATCAATCTTTATATAAGAAAGCCTGGTGGTATTTTTTCTAGTATATATCCTTTTTAAAATATAGTACTTATTTTCTAGTATTTGTCCAATATTATAGTTTTCATGTCCTTTTATGAGAATGCTTCTGAAATTAATACAATTTTAGAGAGTAAGAGTTTTCATAAGACTTCAAGTACTCTATAATTTATAGGACTTGAATATCATAATCAAAATCACTATACTTACAAGGATATTTATCAGCACATAGCAGTTACCTATAAAACAATATAATATGAAGAAAGAAATAAGGAGGAAGATGGAAAAATATTTCTTTAGCACTTGAGGTAAAACAGGAAAGTCAGGTGTAATGACGGTATTTAAACTTATCCATTCAAACTGTTCAAAAGTTGTCAAGAGATTTCAAACATACAGAAGACACTATAACATAGTGGTTAAACAAACATTTCACTTTTGCAATCAGAAAATGAAAGCTGGAATTTCAACTCTATCACTTATGATTGTATGATTTTGGTCAACTAAGCCTCAGTTTCTTCATTATAAAATTGAGATCACAGTACATATTTTGCATAGCTGTGATGATTAATTTGTAATGTTCATAATACATATAAAACATATTTAAGTACCTAAGATGCACACATATTTAAACAAACACATACATATTTTTAATAACCTGAGAAAAGGAAAAGGTGTTTACTCTCATAATCATGGTGTTGTAAACTGATGTATATGGATATGGATATGGATATGTGTATGTATGCCGACTCACTGTGCAAAACGTCTATGTTTAAAATCAGGCGTATCATCAGAAAAATAAATACTGCACATTCTTACTCACATGTAGGAGCCAAAAAAAAAAAGTTCAGTTTGTACAAGTTCAGAGTAGAATTGAGGTTAGCAGAGTGGGAAGGGTTTGGGGGAAGAGAGGATAGGGAGAAGTTTGTTAATGGATATAAATCACAGCTAGATAGGAGGAGTGAGTTCTGGTGTTCTATGACACCATAGGATGAATATATTTTTAATAATTAATTGCATATTTTCAAAAAGCTAAAAGAGAAGATTTTGAATCTTCCCAACTCAAAGAAATAATAAATGTTTGAGGTGATAAACTAATTACTTATTTGATCTCAATACACTGTATACATGTATCAAAATATCACTCTGTATCCCATAAATATGTATAATTATTTCTTGTTAACTAAAAGAAAAAGAAAAAACAATGTATGCCAATCTAGCTTCATATACAAAAGTAGAGCAGTAAAATGTTACCTGTCCTTATTTGGAAGAAACCAGTCCAATAGTATTATTAACACTTATGCCCATTGTATTAGTTCTCTATTACTGCACAAATTAGAAAAAATTAGTGGGTTATCATGCCCTCACTTACAAGTGGGCGCGAAATGATGAGAACACATGGACACACAAGAAGAGAACAACAGACACTGGGGCCTACCTGAGGGTGGAGGGTAGGAGGAAAGAGAGGATCAGGAAAAATAACTAATGGGTACTAGACTTAATATCTGGGTGACAAAATAATCTGTACAATGAACACCCACAACACAAGGTTACCTATTTAACAAATCTGCATATATACTCCTGAACTTAAAATAAGTTTTTTTAAAAGAAAAAAATTAATAAATAAAAATTCAGTGGTCTAAAATGACACAAATGTATCATCTTACAATTCAAGGGGTTCAGCAGTCCAAAATCATTTTCAGCAAGCTAAAGTGTGACCAGGGCTCATTCATTTTCGAGACTGTGAGGGGAGAATCTGTACCTTTGTCTTTTCAGCTTCTAGCAGCCACTTAGATGCCTTGGCTTGTGGCTCCTTCCTTCGTCTTCAAAGCTCATCACTTCATTGTCTTTCTGCCATCACATCTCTTTTTCTGAGTCTGGTTCTTCCTGATTCCTTCTTATAAAGATCTTTGTGATTACAGTTTGTCACATCCAGAATAATCTCCCCATCTCAAGATCCTTAATTTAATCATATGTGCAACGTCACTTTAGTTAGATAAAGTAACATGCACAAGTTCAGTGCATAGGAAATGAAGGTTTTGAATTAGGAGGGAGTTACTCAGTCTACCACACCTATGTAAGATAATAAGAATTGCTAATTTAAAATATATATATAATGCAATAAAATACACTTAAGAGCATAATTCTGAGTATAGTGAATTTTCAGGGTAGAAGGAAATCAGAATCTTATAATAATGAAGGCATTGTAAAAATGTATGTTATTATTTTATAATAAGTACTGAAGTGTCAATGGATAAAAACTTGTGATTTATTGAAACTAAAACAGCTTCTTTCTGTCCTCCCCAATACCAACCACATAAAACCTTCAGCTAGGTATTGAGTCTGTACAAAATAGATTTTTAAGAAATAATTTTTCCCCAAAACCTCAGAAGAAATGGAAAACATCCATTTTCTAGAAAGAAACATAATCAGAAACAGTTTCAGATTCTCCTACAGAGCTGCAGATTTTCAGTTATCAGGTGACAGAAGACAATGAGAAAAACATAAGGGAAATGATATACTGTGGCTATTTTTTCTAATATATACAAGATAAATCACTCTTTAGGAAGGTGAGAAAGTGTCCTCCACAGAAAATTGGAGCTTACAATAATCAGGCCACATTATGCAACCAGAGCCCAATATGAGTCAGAGGAGGCTTTGTAGGGCCACTTCTTCTAGGTAAGGTTCACTTCCTAGACTGACTCAGACTGATCTCATAGGGTAATGAAGATTTAGACGTATACCAGGAGACCACAGCATCCTCTTGGAATGTCTAGAAATAGACAGGGGCAATAAAGGGGAAGCCTGGAACTTGTCCATGTCACTGGGGGACATAAATACTAAAAAGAAAGTCACTAGTCAACTTACTTTGAATATGAGCCATCCAGGGAAGATTTTTTTGCACCAGAGAAAGAATTAGAAGAAACCTTGGCTCAGTTTAAGAAAAAAAAACTGAGATAAGAAACAGAATAGCAAGAATTTCAAACTGGAGAGTATTAAACAGGATATGTGAAATTAGTTTTACAAAAATAAATGGCATTTTCAACATGAAGTTTGCTTTGGGAACATAAACAGAATTAAAAGAAAGTGAAAGGAGATATTACTCTGGGTAAATGGTCATTGGTAGACCTGGTTAACTTAAGCAGTTTATCATTTAAGTAGCTATCTTTAAAGAAGGAAGTTAGTGAATAAAATCGTCAGGTTGTAATTGGATTAATATTATCAATAGTATCCCAAGAAAACGAAATGTGGTTTCTATTATACCAAGTTCAGAATAGTTCATGAAATAAAAGTTCCAGAATAACATTTATTATTTTAAGAACCAGCTTTTCTAACTACTGATAATATTGGACATTGAGCAGCTGAACTCTTAAAAAAAAAAAAAAAAAAAAAAACTAAAGGATAAAAATGTAAAAGGAAACTCCAAAGGTCATTTCCTTTTTTCATGTCTTTTTATAACAACGATGTTTTTCTTTAAAATATGTGGAAGAATATATATCTCAATCCATTTAAAAAAGATTTTTCTCTTATTACTCTGAAAAACCTAATAAATAATCAAAACAAAAATTTTTTGTTTTATTCTGGATTTCAGAGTAAACATTTCTAGTGCACTAGATATATGTAATAGGAAAGCAATTCTGTTGCTTTGCATCAAGCTGTTAAAGAATATTTGGAAGATGTGGCCATTTGCACCATGCTTTAAGCACTCTATTAACTCCAGTGATGTGTGTCATTGCATGTGTGTGGTGGTTCTGAGAGATAGTACTCTATTCACAAAAGAATGTTTGGGGAAGAATTTGTTCTTTCATTTGCCACTGTTTTCAGCATTGTTGTCTGATGCATTTAAAAGTTCTGAACAAACTTTAGCAGGTCTGTCTGAAGTGAGATCCTTCCATCAAGCTATTTCTGCTACACTTCAAGATAAATCCAGAGCTGCTTCCTCTATTGAGAAGAAAGAGACATTTTCTATGGTATGATGCCTAGTTAAGCTCATCTGAAGTCTTTACTCCTAATATGCTGTATATACATCATGGAATTTCATCATCCATGCCCTATATAGAAAAGTGAATGTAGAGTTTAATTAACTACAACAGAATATTCAGATTGTTTTTGCTGCCATCTCAATGTGCCAGCTTTAATAAAGTAACTAAGGCATCCTCCAGCGCTTAATTATTTATTGTTATCATAGTAAGTTCTCTGCTGTAACAATGTCATTTTTTTATGTCCTTATAAATACAGACAGTGCTGTAATGTATGTGCTTACATTTTAGCTACCACCTGTAAGTCCATCTCTCTGGTAAACACAAGCCTCTAGGAAAATGACAGGCTGTGTTCTCATTTAAACTGTCAGAACCTCTGGGAGTAGGGTCCAGAAATCTGGGTTTTAGCAATTCTAAAGGTGACTGTGATTCACACAAAAATTTGAGAACCACAGATAGAGACTTTCTAAATTAAAAATGACATTGTTCCAGACAGCGTTATATTGTAGTAGGCTGTGTGAGCACCACCCCCCAGGAACACTCATGCAATCAGCATGCCAGGCAGGTATTGCGCACCTATTACAGCAACGCTTGTCCCAGTTCATCTCATTCATTGTCCTTGTGTAATCATTAACAAGAGCATCATAATAATTGTGTGACCCAGCAGAGCCACTGGCTTTTCTCCAACCAGCTTTGTCTGCAACATAAAAGCCTCCAGCTGTATCCACTGGCAAAAAAGAAAAAGAAATCCAGATTTTGCAAACTATTTGATACCACAGGTGGCTACCTTTCGATGTTTCCAAGGCAGGGTGGTCTCTTAGGCATCTGACTCCCTGTTGAGTGAAGAAGGGGAATTCTTAGTTTCCAAAAAATCCATAACAGGCATTCCTGCTATTTGGAAATTCTTATGTCTCTATTTTTTTTGTTTATGCTTTAAAATAGATGGAGGGAGAAGCAGTTAGAAGAAAACTAAGACAAAAAAAAAATCTTACTGCCTGCCAATGGAATAGGTTCATATTTGAACAGGAGTAGGCTTTATTCCAACAGTGTTCTGTGAAGTTGTAGCTCCATGTACATAGGTATCATCCAGAAAGTTGATTAAATGTAGATTTCTCAGCTCCACCCAAAGAGTTCTTCGGAGACAGGGCTCCACATTTTCTTAGCCTTTCTAAAAGATTTGCTGAGGTGGTCCATGTATATGCTTGGAGAAACACTGCAGTAAGTGGCCTGCAGCACTATTCTCTCTGGTATAGTCTCCAAAATTTCTATTCCAATTGTCATTTTCATAATCAATTTATAAAAATAGCTAAAAAGATTCTCTAACTCTGAATTTTATGGTAAAAGAAATAATTAGTGAAGAATACCTGGACTGACGATTGGTGATAAAGCAAGGTATATGTTTATTTATAAATATATAAATTAACTTAGGCAAATACACATAAAATGAACCTAATGATATGTATTGTACAGAATTTTAAAATTACATACACAACACTGTACCCTAATGACCCTAGATCACTTGATGGTCTACAGCACTTGATGGTCCAGGGTCATTAGGGTACAGTGTTGTATATCATAACACTGGTCTTGATCAGAGTTCATCCACATAAAGAACTAGCAAAACACTTAGCTAAACATGATCAAAGCATATCAGTTTTATACCTGGCTGTACTCTTTTCTGCTTCTGATGCTTTATTAGTTAATTCTCTCCTCTGCCCTGCTATCTTTTAAGTTTCACACTTGCATTTAAAAATAGACATTTCCTTTTATCAAACTTTTATATTAATTACAAAGATTCCTCTTCTTTTTGCCTACAGTTATTCAAAGTTCAAATTAAATTAGACCCTTCATCAACCACCATCCTCCTATAACTGCAACTATTGTCACACTTCCTAATTTGCTAATATATGAATCAGTACAATGTAAACCTATAAAGAAATTGGATGTCATTCCATTATGAGCCTTACCAAAGATCTGCAGTATCTACTGCCACTGCTATTTATCTAGAAACAGAACAGTTTTCTGGCCCCCGACCTTCTCATCTAGATTCTGCCTCTGTTTTTTCTCTCATTTTTGTATGCATTCATGCAACTCTGAGCTTTGCATGCATTTTACTACTACTGTAGAAAGCTGTTTTTGGTTTCAGTGATGAAGTATGACAAAAGAATCCTTCACCATGAGAATTTATTGTAGCATAATCAATATACTACATGCTTTTCTGAGGTTTTCCTTTTAAACATGTACAATTTTAAATGATAACTTACTAAGGAAAGACTTAATAAATGTGTAAGTATACAAATTTCTGGAATGAATTTTGAAATTACATTTACAACACTGTACCATAATGACCACAGAGCACATACTTTAATTTACACTTCATTTACAGAAATGAATGCCAACAATTTTAATCATTTATTTCTATCCAGTTGGCCCAAGAATTACAAATTCAGAGTGTTTGGGGATACACTTAAGAACATGGGTAAATTATTCATTTGTAGAATTTTAAGGTTGACTTTTCATTTTTTTCCTTCAGTAGACATCAAATGGTTTTATCAACAAAAATGTAGTTTAAGTATGACCAGGGTACAGAAGTAAGAGATATAGTAGGTGAACAAATAAAGAAATTGGCTTATATAGAAAATCATTTCTATGGAACAATGATTAATATCTAAAACCTATAGATATATGTGTGTGATTATATCTAAGATAGGGACATATACTTTAAAAAATATTTAATCTTTCAAACTTAAGTCCAACTCTCTATTATTTGAACTGTTAGTGGAAAAATTTGATGTACCCCAAACCAGAAAAATCTAGATGACAAACCATCATTTTTATTAGTGAAAATGTCTGGGAGACATGAGTCCGGGGGGCACATGATTGTGTGGGTAGCTACAGGGCCATACAGGGAGCTAGAGGAAGCACTGCCTCCACCAGAGCTTTGTACTCACATTTATTGACACACAGACACCCAAAGCTAATCCATCTAGAAAACAGCCATGTTTTACTACCCAGAAGTAGTCAGGAATTTTCTCTCATAAAACAAACTAATAACTGAGGTTCAAATAGTGCACACTTTTGTTACTAGTTAAAATTTAAGTAGTGATCTATGATATATCAAAAGCTAGTTAAGACGGGCAAAGGAAATAACAGATACAAAATCACAGGGAATTAGCACAACAATATTTAACATAGTTTAGTGAGAGGTGGAAACATAAATTTTTGCCATGACTAGAAACTCATTTACAAACAGTATCATCTATAAATAGTTGTTCCTCTGTTTCAATTTCTCATTTTGATGTTTTATTTTATGATGATCCTCCTAGACTGCCTTATTTTTGATCCAATTGTTTTTCTAGAAAACTGTTTCCCTGTAATACATAATTGTGAAGATCATTTCTCACAATGTCTAAAAAAAATACTGATTAGAATACATAAGCTCTTGTTGCACACATAATTGCTATAGCCTGCAACAATCCAACAACCCAGAAGGTAAAAGGCTTATTAACAGTAAACCCACAAGAAAACAATTTAGTATACATAAAACATACATATGTTCTATTCTGTTTCAAACTTAAACACGGCAGACTTTTATAGAATCAATAAATGGTACAAGAAAAGATATATCCAGATGATGTAAAATAGAAATGCATAATTACAGACTGAATCCAAGAAAAAAAATAAGGGCAGAAACCGGGTATATACTAAGAAAGACCAATTTTCCTTTTCCTAAGAAGTAAGAAAATGTGAATATTTAAATACTTAACAAACAGTTGAAACCAAACAATAAACTACTTCTTATCTTTGTGAGAGAATTCCAGTGCACCGAAACTATAACTGGCAAATTTTCTCTGAATAGCTAGAAATAGAACAGAGGCCACCAGAGATGTAAATAGTGTCAATTTACTAAAAGGTATCCACAGGACCCTACAAGTAGAAAAGCCAACAAAATGCATCCCGATAGCTCCTGGACATAAAATTAGTTTGGGAAAAAGGACAAAACAGAAATAAGGGTAAGTCAAGGAGTAAAAGAATTTAAGTGCATCATCTGTTCCTTTCTGAACCAGCAAATCTGCTGTAAACAAAACTGGCATTCAATGTAAATGCCCTGCGTTTTATTATTTAACATTACATTATTAACAAGAGGTCTGTATGTGTTTTCTTACATACTATGGATCTACACCACATGCCACCTCACTCATTCTCTTAAATAAGAGTAGAGAATTGTACATCACTGATGTACAATTCAGCAAGCACAATGATAGCATTTCTAATGCAAAAGAATGCTTTCCTTTGCATTAAAAACCCTAGTCATCATTAAAAAAATTAAAAATGAATATTTTCCTTTTGTAACATCAATTTGTTGTGTTATTTAGATTTTATCATTATTATATTGCATAAACCTCTAGAAAAATAAAGAAATGTAGCAGACTTATTTATCAAAGGAGGAAAAGGAGAGACCAGACATCTTAAATCAAAAATTAGAAATGTGATTTTAAAACAACCCTTTTTAATAATCTTTAGTCAGTCAAAGAAAAGTTCTGGCATGTCTTGAAAACAATACGTTTGTGCATAAAACCATTTCATTTGGATTACAGACAGACTGTGCAAGTTCATGTAGTCAATAATGTTGGGAAAAGCTGCAAAGGAGAAAGGACTTACAGAGTGCCTACATAAATTGGTCATGAGTAACAGATAAACAAGGAACAACAAACTGTGGAAGGCTGCAGGAGGCCTCTGAGGAGGAAGGTCTCTCCATGCCTCATGTTCCGGTGCAGGGTGACCTCGGCTGTTACCATAAACATTGTGCTCAAGGATGTAAAACCCCTTGTTGGCACTATGAGGTAGCCAGACTTGTAGGCTCCTTGTAAGGCCCGAGTTCCACCAACTGTACATAGATAATAAGCTAAAGATAACCAGATGTTCTTGTTTTATGAAACTCCCAAACCGCCACTGTTATCAACCCTTAGACTGGTACACCAGTTCTGGCTCGCCGATTCGCTTCCGGCTCACTGATTCACTCCAGGGTCACTCCACCCCTACCCTATAGATCAAAGTGATTGTAATCAATAAATAGTGTGGATGATCAGAGCCTGAGGCCTTCACTGTTTCCTCCAAAGTAATAAGTGATGGCCCCCTGGTCCCTCTGTGTCTCTTAATCTGTCTTTTTCTCATTCCTTTGTCGCCACCGAATTTGGGGTACCCACGGATGATATAGGGCTGGCTCCCTAAATTCTGGCGCTCAATGTAGGGCTCATGAATTCCCTACAAATCAAAAACTGAGTAAAACGCTGAGGGCTCCTACAAAAACCCTCGAATATCTTATTTCTTTCTGAAATTTAGAGATCACTTTTGAATTTAGCAAATATTAAAAACACGCTCATTTTGTGAATTGCAATGGTAAATAAAGTAAGCATCTGAACCAAAATATGAATAAAAACCATTATCTATCACAAATAAAATTTTTGTTTTTCAGATGGAGTCTCTCTGTCGCCCAGGTTGGAGTGCAGTGGCATGATCTCTGCTCACTGTAACCTCTGCCTCCATTCAAGCAACTCTCTGCCTCAGCCTCCCATGCAGCTGGAATTACAGGTGCCCACCTCCAAGCCTGGATAAGTTTTGTATTTTTAGTAGAAACGGGGGTTTCAGCATATTGGCCAGGCTGGTCTTGAACTCCTGACCTCATGATACACCCGCCTTGGCCTCCCAAAGTGCTGGGACTACAGGTGTGAGCCACTGCACCTGGCCAGGAAATTTTTTAACTCTATATTTTAATGACAAATCTACACATTTATTTTTGTGCTCATATTTAACATTGAACACACATTTTACAGCTATCCATATTCAATTTGCCACTTGTTCTGATTTTTCTTTATTTTAATGTTTCCTTGAGAGATTTTCCTTCTATTCTTAGAGTTAAATTTTTTAAACTCAATCTCTTATTTGTAGCAATGCATCTGTAACCTTGTCTTGAACCATTTTCCTTTTTTAATAAAAAAGAAATGTATAATTCCTTTTTTATAAAAAAAAAAAAAAGCATTTTAAAGCATTTTATTTTATTTCTCTTAATCCTCTTATTCACCATTTGATGTAGGTAGTTTAATCCATTTGGGTTTTTCTTTCACATATTTCCCTCACCATTCTTACCTTTATCTTTTCTAGCCATTTTTTATTTTTGTAATTCTAAAACCTGTAGAATCTCTGATCTATTCATCTTCTCACAGCTGTTCCTCAGTGTACAGTAACACATAAAATGTTCAATAAAATCATTCAGTTAATGAAACCCAATAAAACTGAAGATTCATATCACAAAATTCAGAACATATGATAGTTTTTTATCCCTCAAAATTGATAATTATGAAACTGTTCTTAAAAAGGAAGTGGAGTTGACATCCAGTTAACCAGGCTGATTATGTCTTTGCCATTCCCTGCCACAAATAGAGTAACAGATTCTTGGACTGAATGCAATCAGTGACACTTCCCAAATGTGGGTAACCCCCCATATAGGCACCAAGGAAGAAGAGCTAAGCAGAATCCTGGCACACTTAGTGCCTGAAGAATATCTCAGCTTATAGCATTACTACTCAGTTATTTCCTTTTATATAATCATTTTTATATAATCATATATTAGTGTATAGAATTAGGGCTTGAAGAATATCTCAGTTTATATTGTTACTACTCAGTTATTTCCCTTTATATAATGCTTTCTACATAATCATATATTAGTTCATGGAATGAGTGCCTAAAGAATATCTTACCACTCAGTTATTTCCTTATGTATATAACTATATCTTAGCTCATAATCGGAGGAACACCTAGAGTTGACATGGTACGGAGCATGAATTAAGGAATAAGCAACTTATAGTCAGAGGAATGTCTGGAGCAGACACAATGCAGAGCATGATTTAAGGGAAAAACAGTTATACCAGGACAAGAATCCATGGCCTAGGCAGCAGCGTTCAGTATCATAAAGATACCCGCTGTATGGCAGGCTTGGGGCAAGAGCCACTCCTCCTGATAAAGGAGTTGTAGGACCTTGCTCCAGTTCTTGAGGAAGGCAGCCCTCAGATGGGCAATCCCTTGAGCATCTGAGGTCTCAAAACCCCTCCAGATAATCACACCTTGGTGACTGTGAACTTTATCAGCTATTGTTACTGTGCTAGCTCAAAAGCATCCTCCTATAGAATTCACTGGAAGCTGCCAGTAGGTGGCGGTAGAACCTGACAACTCTGTCACTGCTGTATGACTTAAGCATCCTCCTATAGATATTCTTAGGAGTAGAATGCCCATAGATAGAGGTGTTGCACAATGCACCCTCTTCACTGCGCACGGCCCACCTCCATTCCTCAGTGGCCTAATGGGGGTGGACCCCTTACTGCACACGGCCCACCTCCTTGCCTCAATAACCTAATGGGGGTGGACCCCTGCTACTCACTGTCCACCTCCTAGCCTAGGTGACCTAATGGGGGTGGACCCCTTGTTTTATTACTCACAACCCTATCACTATCCTTAAAGATGACTTCACTCACTACTCTGCCCCCTAACCTATACCCAATAAATACAGATGCTTCTGGACATTTGGGGCCTTGCCTGTCTCCGCTTATAGATGGCCTGGCCCCCCTGAGCCCAGCTGAGTTTTCCTTTTTCTTCTGTATCTTATCTCTTTATTTCTTGGATCCTGCACCTCGGCACAGCATAAGGGACAACCCACAACCCTGAGGGGCCCTTAGCCCTATGCTCAAATGTATAAAATAAATGTACCTCAAAAAGAATAAATGCCTTAAAAATATTCATATGAGAAATATCCATCTGGACTCATATAAAAACTGAATTAGAGGAAATGCAAATATTTAGTGAGAAAAGCTTGGTTCAAGTTGGTTTTCACAATGCATCATTTCCACTCTACTTTTTTCTTTCCAAATTCCACCTTCCCTGGGTACAATGCCTGTTTTAAATTTTATTTGGCATTAACAAGAATTCTTAACTAGAAATTGATATGTGCTGGCTAGATCTTTTTTGTTTCATAAGACAGAGAAGAAAATAAACATAACTGTAAGTAGTGTTAAGAAAAACCAAGCTTCTACTTAATCTATGAAAGACCAAATTTAGCACAGATTAAAGGAAAATAAATGATAATTATAATAACAACAGATAACAATGACTAAATATGTATAAGACCTTTGTAAGCACTAATTTATTTAATATAGCAATCCTATTTACTTAAATATTATCACTCATATTTTACCAATAAGAAATCTGAGGGTTTGAATGATTAATTTGTGTAGCCAATGTCAGAGGTTAATGAAAAGTTGAACTAGATTTGAACTCCTGTTTGCTGATTTCAGTTTGTGCATCAACTCATCACATTTTGACCGGTCTCATTAACTAGGGAATAACTTTCTATTAACAAGTGTACACTTCAATGTTATTTTTATTTTGTGCGAACATTATGAAAGATTTTGAGAAGGAAAATATAAGGCATCTAATCTTAATCTTCCCCTTCTCCTATCCTTCACTTCATCATGAGGCCTTCCCAGGCTTCTCAAGTTTTGATGATCTCTCTCCTCTGAAACACACACACTGCCTACACTTGTTTTGAACAAGAAGCTGCAAGATTCCCTATGTGTTTTCTATTGTTATAATAATTTAGCTAATTATTACAAGAAAAAAAGGATGATATCATGAATAGAAGTGAGAATATAAAATCAGAAAAGTTGTGTTAAAATCCTGACAACATGTAATGGGGCAAAATCATTAACCTTCCAATACAAGTTTCTCATTTGGGGCATATAAATAATACTTCTGCATACTTCATAGGGCTTGTCCATCCAATAAACAGTCCAATGGACATATACACAGTAATGAATTGGGGCTAGGTGATGCAGATATAAACATAGTCCTAGCTCATATAAAGATTACACTCTAGACGGGCCAGCATAGAAAACGTTGTGGTGATAACTGAATTGAATATTGCATGTCCATATAATCTTTTATAAAATTAAATAATAACATGAATGTAAGTTAATACTGTATTTTTTTTCTTTTTCTCTGTTGCATACATTCAAGTTCCTAGGAGGCAGGGGCTTGTCTTATATTGACAGGTCAAGGTCCTGAGCCTTCTACATAGACATATAACAAATACTATAATTTTTAAAGCATTTTATTGACAATATGATTCAACAATATTAAATACATTTTTTGCAACAGGAAAAATGCCAGCATAATCTTATCACTTTGACAAAACTGTTGCATTTTTGCCTCATTTTTTCCAGTTAGCTATATGTTTTATTCATTGCATATACATTTTAATATGTTTCAGCATATTAAATTTTTGTATTATACCATTACACCTTTTTCATTATAAAAGTTTTATACATATTTGTTTATATGTACCTGTTACCTACATTTACAGTAAAAATTAGGATAGTTTTCTTATTTCCTAGTATTCCAGAACAGTTTAATTCAAAATAATTTACTCATTATTTGTGTCATTACTAAGTACCAACCTCATAGCATTTTTACCTTAATTAAAACCACTGCAGTACTGCAAATTTGCATCATTTAGTTCATAACACAAGGCCTGAATTTCCTCAATTATTTTAGGTACAGTCTAGTTACCAAATGGAAAAAATCTTGTTACAAAAGTGACATGTGTTTAGAGGGCACAAGCATCAGAGAGAAAAAAAAAATTCACAGAAACCACTACAAGTATAAGCACATTTCAGATATGGACAGATTTGCCTACTCATGTCCAAATTTCTCCTTGCTGCATTTTTCTTAGCTTGTGACTGGCACTTCCACAAAAATACGGAATGGTAATGGCGATCATGGAGAGTCTTTTATTATTCCTAATCTTATACAGACAGCATACTGAAATTGCTACTCTAAACATCTGGTTAAATATGTATTTATTCATGCTAAGGAAAATTCCTTCTATTGTTTTACTAAAATGTTTTATTCAGAAATGAATTATCAAAAATCATTTGAACATTTATTGAAAATATCTAGTAATATTTACACTTAAAATGTTAATGGGATGAATTATATTAATAGGTCTTCTAAAGTTAAAAATGCATTATATTCCTAAAAATAACTTCATTTTTATACTTAATTATTTTACTACATCTCCATATTCCTTTCCTTGATATTTTCTCCTGAATTTTGACAACAATATTCATTTGATAAAAATCCCATAGATTTAAAGCCCTTCCTTTCCCCCTTCCATTTTACTTTTATTTTTTCTATTTTTCTACAACTTTTAGGTTTATGCATATTTCTTTAAAATTAGTATGGTTTTTTTTTTTCGAGTACAGATGCTTTTATTTTTATAGGGTAGATTCTGAGAAATGAGATTGCAGGGCCAAAGGGTATGTGCATTTTAACTTTTTAATAGCTATTTGCCAGATCACTTTCCAAAACAGTTGTGGTTATTCCTATTTCCATAGGCAAAATATGCAAGTGCCTTTCCCGCCCACCCCTCCTGCCCCAAATCCTTTCCTGCACCGTGTCATTTTTTTCCCTCACGTTTAAGCAAATATATTGCATGAAATTATGTTATTTCTTAAAATTTCATTTTCCTGTCTAACAGTCAAATTAATCATATTTTCATATGTTTATTGATCATTGTAATTCTTTTATTCAAAACTGTATGTTATAGATGTTAATTCTTTTTTTTTTTAATGGCATTTTAGGTTTGGGGGTACATATGAAGAACACATATACACCATGGAATATTATGCAGCCATAAAAAATGATGAGTTCGTGTCCTTCATATGGACATGGATGAACCTGGAAACCATCATTCTCAGCAAACTGACACAAGAACAGAAAATCAAACACTGCATGTTCTCACTCATAGGTGGGTGTTGAACAATGAGAACACATGGACACAGGCAGCAGAGCATCACACAATGGGGTTTGTAGGTGGGGAAATAGGGGAGGGACAGCGGGGGTTGGGGAGTTGGGGAGAGACAGCATGGGGAGACATGCCAGATATAGGTAATGGGTAGGAAGGCAGCAAATCACACTGCCATGTCTGTACCTATGCAACAATCGTGCATGTTCTTCACATGTACCCCAAAACCTAAAATGCAATTAAAAAAAAAGAATTCACCAACCAAAAAAAGAAAAGAAAAGAAAACCAAAAGTCAACAGACATGGTTAGAAGCAATTTAATAAAGGTGCTTGTTCACAAATTAAGTGTTCAATAGCTTTTGTATCTATTAACCATTTATAATCAATAACAAAGAAGACCCCATTTACGATCACAAGCCCAAAAACTTGAAATAAACTTGATGAGTACATGATTTATGTGAGGAAAACTGTAAAACTTTAAAGAGGATCTTCAAAAAGTTTGAAAACATGGACATACTTTGTTTTAACGTAAGAATAGCTAACTTTGTAAAATGTCATTTTTTTTTTGGTCTATAAATTAAATGTAATCTTAATCCAAAAAAAATGTAACTATTTCATAAATACTTCTCATTACGTTTTATACAGGTAAATACCATTATCCCCATTTCAAAGATGAGAAAACCAAGGCTCAGGGAAGCTAAATAACTTTCATCAGCTTCACACAGCTAGTAAGTGCTTATATGATTATACAGTGCTACCTCCGCTGCCTGGCTCATAACCTAGGTAACCCCTTTCCTGGAAGTAATAGCTTTGACCCATTGGTTCTACAGCTCCAGCAAGAAGACCCATGGAACTTGAGCAGATTAATGAAAATGCACTCCTACCATCACAGATCAAGAACATCTTAAACTAGATCAGCTCCATTATAAATTTGTCATGTAATTACAGCTTCTTATACCTTTGTTACTTTATGTGTTGAAAAAAGGGAAGGGGGGACATGTGTAGGAAAATAAATCTAGGAGATAGCTGATAAAATCTCTTCCTTTGCTGATTACTCTGAAATTCTAGTTTCAGGGTCATTGAAAAAACAAAACAAAATTTCTAAAAGGTGTCTTTCTAACAGGATCCCCATTATCTGAAATTATTTTAGTAAAGGACAAATGTGTACTTCACAGTTTAATTATGCACATCAATAGGGGTACAGAGGACCCCTTCCGAAGCTGCTAACATGAGGAATGAGATCTGGTTTCTCCTCTCCCTCCCCACACAGCCAGCACCCCTCCATCCTCAACAGGAACTATTCCATTGTTTTTGTTGCTACTCTCTAAGCTTTTATTTAAACAAAGGGTCCCAAGGCACAGCAAAGGCCTGAACATATACTGAGCCAGATTGTTGATCCCCAACATCTTGGGTGGCCTAACTGGCTGAATCACTCACATAAAAGGCGCATGTTAAAAAATAATCCACTCTCCTTATTCCTCCCTAGAATGATGGCATTTTTCTCTAGGCATTGATAGTCTCATAAAATATGAAGTCTTTAAAAACCATTCCTTTTTCTTGACCTTGCAGGTCCCTTCACTATAAAAATATGGACAGTCTCAGGATCAATAGGAAGCAAAAGAGGTGCAGGAATAGGGCTTTTGCCTATAATTTGGGGGTGGAATAGGGCATAACTACTATTCAGAAATGGATATAAAACCAGTTAAATATGAAGTCAGAAAATACAGACCCCGAAATTTCTGAATGGTTGCCAAGGGAAAGAGGGATAACAGCTTTGCGTGCAGGGCACTTATAGGGCTGCTACACTCAAGGCTTCCAAAGAGGAAAAGAAGACCGTCCATGTGACTCAAATACAAAAGCAGCCAAATGTGAGCACCTTGTTGCTCCTTCACTGTGGCTCATAAAGGAAGCTCATTCATGCCAAGATGAGAGTTAATGAGGTGGAAAATGGAGGGCCATAAAAAATAGAGTAATTATGAATTACAGAGTGAAAACAGAGGCTGGAAGCAGGAAGAAAGCCATTTGGGGAAGGGGGGATTATGGTACAGGTATGGTATCAAAAAAGCAATCAAACCTAGAGAGATTTATGAAGGAAGGTGCTGGGGTGCTCTGAGGTGGCAGCAATGGACAGGACAGCCTCCAATAACTCATACACACACACACACACACACACACACACACTTGCTATTTCTTTAGCAAAGAGACTCAAGACATATGTCAAGAAGGAAATCAACACTAGCTTACTCGCTTATAGAGGGTATCAATGGATCCCTCTTTAAGCTGACAATAAAACATATGCTGTCTTCAAGAGAATAATGGCTCAGGTCAGGGGTCCTTTCTCACCCTTGTCCCATGCTTCAAGTGGTAAATGGCCCTTGCTGGCTACTCTGCTGCTGCTCCCTCATAGGTCCGTCACAGAGCTACTCCCAAAGATGCAGAAGGAGGCTTCATGGAGCCTCACCGCACCCCAGCTTGTCATGGAAGGACTTGTCATGGAATGAAAGCTGTCGTGGAGGACTGCCAATGAGATGAGGCTGGCTGCCTTTTAATAACAGAATCACAGAAATAATTAAAATCACAGAATTCTAGGACTAACAGGGATCCTGGAGATCATTTGGATCAACAGTGTCATTTTATAGATGAGGAACAAAGGCCCAGAGAAGGTAACTGATTTGACTCAAGGAGAGTGGTTAATTAGTGGGGGTCAGGACTTGAACCTAGGCCTCCTGACTCCACTGAAAATATAAAAATAATAGTAAGCAGCATGACCTTTGCATAACACTATGTGCTTTTTTTCCTAGTGCATGACATGCATTATTCATGTGATCTTCAACAGCCCAGCCAACTACAAAGGACTGAGTATAAAATGTATTGAGGGACAAAGGACCTTTACGACATCTTACAGAGGAAAATGGAACTCAGAAAGCTCCAGTGATTTGCCAAAGTGATAAAGGGCTTCCTTTTGACCACTCAAGAGACCTATCCTCATGCAGCTGTGCATTTCTGGAGCTTAGAGAGCTGGGGGTTCAAATTTCTTAATCTTAACACCCTCCCAGGCTCTGTGTGCTAATGGATTTAGTATTCCCCATCTTAAACAGTTCTTTCTGGCATGCCAGAGTTTTGTTGTGGTTGTTGTTTTTTCATAAAACAATTGAAAAAGGGAATAAAACAGCCAATACCCCGTAATTCAACAACAGCCGCCTGATGTGCTCACAAGAGGCCAGGCAGCTCAGTCACACATGGCAAATACTGTGTCACTGAGGAAGAGTAGTCTCTGGCTAAATTAGGCCAAATATAGAATTAGTTTTGAGGAAGACTTTTTGGTTATTTCTTTTCTTCAAACTGGCCAAGCAATACTAATTAATCCATCAGTAAAAATTTACTTAACATTGACTGTATGTACCCACTTTTCACCAGATGGTAGATGTAAAACTCTTACCCTGCTCTGATGTAAGGAGCATTTGTTGAACAAGTACTAGCAACCACTCAGGGTGCTCGACTCTTACCTTAGGTATTGGAGTAGGGTATATGATGACAAACTCCAAAATGTCAGGGACTTTCAGAACAAGTTTCTTTCTTTCTCATCGAGAAGTCCAGGTCAGGCTGGTAATCCTCAGCACTGTATTTAGGACCCCAGGGCAAAAGCAGCTTTACTGTCTTCAATTGTGGCTTTCAAGGTTGTTCTGGGCACCTCCAACCAACAGCTAAAAAGGAGGCAGGGTATGGAGGAGCACAATGGTGGGTGCAGGACCAGGCCTGAAACAGCACACATCACTTTTGCTCACCTTCCACAGGAAGAGCTTTCTTCTCACAATGCTACAGCTAACAGTAAGACTGGCCAAGAAATGTAGTCCAACTGTGCTCCCAGGAATAAGAGGAGGGAAATTGATTTTGGAGGACAGTTAGCAATCTATTCCATGCCACATATTATCTCCATAATTCTCACAAAAAATCCTAACAGGTGGATTAATATGTCATGCATATTAATTATCTCCATTAGAATA
The DNA here is from genome assembly GCA_963574635.1 of Cheracebus regulus. Taxonomy (NCBI): domain Eukaryota; kingdom Metazoa; phylum Chordata; class Mammalia; order Primates; family Pitheciidae; genus Cheracebus; species Cheracebus regulus. Next base: position 3,551 of record CAUYQU010053670.1, on the reverse strand, counting down.
GATGTCATGCATATTAATTGGCTTATCCAAGGTCACATGATTGGGCAATGATAAAGCTAGAATTTGAATCCAGGCCTGTCTGGCTTCCAGGTTCATTCTGCTATTCACACATGTGTGTAAACCCAGGCAAATATGAGTCAGCAGGGCCCTGATGAGACAAAGCCATTAGTGAGATTACCCATGCAGAGCATTTAGCACTGTGCCTGCTACACAGCAAACATCCAATAAAGGTTCATTATCATTGTCATCATTATTCTTGCAGCCTTGAGTTATAGAACTCAAACTTACAAGTGTCCCAAACCTATGGACAATTTACTGTCCCTGTCCCTTGTGTGTCGAAGGCTACTCCAACCTCGCACCTCCCTTTCCTTTGCCTTTGCCAAAGCTGTCAGGTCACATCAAACCCAAACGACCTGATCAACCTGCCTTTTCTTTCTCCTCTACACAGGATATCCACTCCCTTACTACCTGCCAAACTCCTTGTCTTTCATCACTAGGAACTCAGTGAATTCCTGTTTAAAAAAGAAATTGACCACCTTTTCTAACTTCCAACTCTAATCTGGTTCTACCGCCAAAAAATCTCTTTGTCCTTCCTTCACCTATTTTCTTTTTTGAGATAGCGTCTTGCTCTGTCACGCAGGCTGCAGTGCAGTGGCGTGTTCTCCGCTCACTGCAACCTCTGCCTCCCGAGCTCAAGTGATTCTCATGCCTCAGCCTCTCAAGTAGCTGGGACTACAGGCATGCACCACCACACCTGGTTCATTTTTGTAATTTTAGTAGAGACAGGGTTTCCCCATGTTGGCCAGGTTGATCTCAAACTCTTGATCTCAAGTTATCCGCCCACCTTGGCCTCCCAAAGTGCTGGAATTATAGGCACAAGGCACCACTCCCAGCCCTTCCTTCACTTTTTATCATCCTCTTTCAATTCCATTTGCTTTCCCAAATAACGATCCTATGCGTGGCTCCCAAGCACAAGGACTAGCTGCACTCCCGTGTCCAGGCAGGGATGGACTCATAAGCCACCAGCTTCCACTTCACCATCTTCTCTGCTTGTCCGTCCATTCTTAGTAGTGCCTGTTATGTACCTAACCTTAAATCTCTCCAGAATATCAATTGATACACTTAAATTGTTTAAAAAAAGATGACCCATGACCAACATCATACCACTCCTGAGTACTTCTGAGTCGTTAACATGACTGTTAAAAACTGCTGGTCTAGTGGAAATTGCAAAGTAAACAATGATGGTAGCAAATAAGGAAGGTTTGCAAGAAACACAGAAGTGAGTGAGAGAATTTAAGATCTGTTTGGACACTAAATGGTGGAAAGAAGTTAAAGGCGACCCCAGAATTCAAAACAGGTTAGTCCAGTGGGCCAGTAGGGATGTCAGACAGAGCTGCTGGCTTGGGGTCATGACTGGGGAGGAGAAGAGAGTTGGGAGAGGAAAAGAATCAAGCTGCCATAGACCGATTGTCTGTGATGGGTTCACAAAACATGTGTGACTTAGGCTGTTGCAGACAAGGGATGCTGGTCTCAGAGGGAAGCTCATTCTGATGATGTATGATTCATCAGTAGAGAAGTCCTAACTGAGAGGCTGTGGGGACTAAGGTGGCCCCAGGGGATGTCAACAGGAAAAGCTTGAGGGACACTAAGACAGGCTTAAGAAATGCTGACATTTAGAGAGCATGTGATGGGGGGAATGTGGTGTTTAGAGATATTTACAGTAAAATGTACTGAAGCCCCACTGTTTACTCGGCTGTGTTGGGCACCTGGCATCCTTCCCACACTGCCCTCCACTTCTGTTCTGTTGACGCCACACTCACAACTTTTCATACATGTGACCAAACTGGAGATGCATATAAGATAAAGGCAGTACTATTTACCATCTTACATGCTTTATACTTGCACAGAAAATGTACTAAAAGGTGTTTATTATATGAGTTGCTGCTTGGAACTTTGACTTACATGTGCTCTTGGGGAAATTACATAACTTCTGTGTGCCAGCCTTTCTGTAGAAGGGGCTAAGGATGGCACTTAGCTGACAAGCTTGACTTGAGGATTAAGCAACATCATAAATATGAAGCACAGAAAAATTGCCTGACATGTAAGTGCTTGATAAACATTAGCTAGTATGACTGTAATTTTTAGTCCCTTTTCTCATCTGCTGAGGGAAGAAAGGGAGATGTATTATATCAAATTTTAGATTACTTAAAGTTTAAATTAAGATAAAACTAAAAATGAATACAATAGTTTGTTGTTGATGTATTTGAAAGCAAGAGCATTTAATTCAAATTTCTGAATTAGGCTGAGCCACTGGAGGTACTTTCATCTCCATCTCATTTTGGGGTATCTTTAGGAAGACTCCAGCAAAGACTCATCTTGCCCATGGGAAGGAAGCAGATCTGGGAAGACCAGACAGTCTAATGCATGTTGGAAAAGGGCAGCACCACCGGCTGTCATCTAAGGAGGCGACACTAGCCCTTTGGCAACATCCTCACCACACCTTGACCCTCTCCTAAAGAGAAAAGCATGCTTTTTAGGCTATGATTTCAGTGGTGGAGACAATCCATGTTGAGGCATATGCCTGCTCTACCTAAGCTCTTTTGTGTGGCCAGCAGACCAGATGGGCAATCTCACTGTAAGACTTCGAACAGGGCTGGGGTTGGGAAAATAACATAGCCTGGTTTGAGAATTTAAATGATTCTATAGGTGAGGTTAAGAGAACAACCTGAATTTCTCTATGTAAAGCTAAAAGCAGCATTCCTAGGACCTTTGCTGGAGAGTTTTACCTCAGCACAGTGGTCAACTGGCACAAAAGCTCCCAGCTGCAGATGAATTCAGTTGGAAACTCCATAAAGAGAGAAAGAAGGCGATCAGCAGGAATGCTGACGTTAGAGTTTACCATGTGACAAGAACTGAACTTTCACACATCCCTTCCTATTTTATTCCTTTGACAAGCCTTTGAGGCAGTTATTATTCCCATCTTATAAACGAGGAACTGAAGCTCAGAAGACTCTCACAGTGGCCCACAGTTATTCAGCTAGGAGAAAATGGAGGCAGGACTCAAACTCAGGTTTCGACTTTATCGTAAAGTCTCTGGATCTAACGTTCAGATAATTCTTTTTTGTTTTTTTAAATATACATATATATATATTATTGCACTTTACGTTCTGGGGTACATGTGAAGAACATGCAGGACTGTTGCATAGGTACATACATGGCAATGTGGTTTGCTGCCTCTATCCTGGTCACCTATATCTGATATTTCTTCCCACATTATCCCTCCCCAACTCCCTACTCCCCACTGTCCCTTCCCAATTCCCTCCCAGCAGACCCCTTTGTGTGATGCTCCCCTCCCTTTGTCCATGTGGTCTCATTGTTCAACATCCACCAATGAGTGAGAACATGTGGCATTTGATTTTCTGTTCTTGTGTCAGTTTGCTGAGAATGATGGTTTCCAGGTTCATCCATGTCCCTACAAAGGACATAAACTCATCGCTTTTTATGGCTGCATAGTATTCCATGGTGTATATGTGCCACATTTTCCCTGTCCA
>CAUYQU010053668.1:0-45970 GCA_963574635.1 Cheracebus regulus | reverse complement strand
TGTTCCTCTGACTGGTTAATTTCAAATGCCCTGTCTTTGAGTTTGCTTGTTCTTTCTTTTGTGTGATCAATTCTGACATTGAATACTCTAGTGAATTTTTCAGTTCAGTTATTTTGTTATTCAGTTCCAAAATGTGTAATTCTTTTTTTTTTTTTTTTTTTTTTTTTTTTTTTTTAGGGGGGTGTTTTGTTGGAAGGCCCCAGGCTGGGGTGCAGTGGCATGATCTCGGCTCACTGCAACCTCTGCCTCCTGGGCTCAAGCAATTCTCCTGAGCCTCCCGAGTAGCTGGGACTACAGGCGCATGCCACCAGGCCCAGCTAATTTTTGTGTTTTCAGTAGAGATGGGATTTCACCACGTTGGCCAAGATGGTCTTGATCTCTTGACCTCATGATCTGCCCACCTTGGCCTCCCAAAGTGCTGGGATTACAGACATGAGCCACTGCACCTGGCAATAATGTAATTCTTTTTTATATTTTTTCTTTCTTGATTTTCTATTTTGTTCATGCATCATTTTCCTGAGCTCACTGAGCATCTTTATGATGGTTATTTTGAATTCTTTTTTAGGTAACTTGCATATCTCGCTCTCTTTTTCTGTTTTTTAGATGGAATCTCACTCTGTCATCCAGGCTGGAATTCATTGGCATGATCTCAGCTCACTGCAACCTCCACCTCCTGGGTTCAAGCAATTCTCCCATCTCTCAGCCTCCCAAGTAGCTGGGATTATAGGTGCATGCCACCACGCCCAGATAATTTTTGTATTTTTAATAAAGACGGGGTTTCTCCGTGTTGGTCAGGCTGGTCTCAAACTCCTCACTTCAGGTGATCTGCCTGCCTAGGCTTCCCAAAGTGCTGGGATTACAGGTGTGAGCTACCATGCTCAGCCACATATCTCTTTTTCCTTAGGGTCAGTTTCTAAAGATTTACTTTTTGTTTTCTTTTGGGCCATGCTTCTTTGTTTCTTTGTATACCTCGTAACTTTATATTGGGATTTACACATTTGAAAAAACAGACACAACTTCCAGTCTTTAGTAACTGGCTTTGTAAAGAGAAAGGTCTTTACCAAGCAGCCTGGTATGACATTCTGAAGTGTCTCTAACATCTGTGGAGACATCTTCTCTGGACTTGTGCTTGTAAATTCCCAGCTAGAGAGATTTACTGTTTTCTTTTTTTAGCCCTCATAATATTTTGCTTTTCCTGGCATCTGTTTGTTGTATTGCAGGTTCTCTGGGTCTCTTTTTAGCCTCCCAGCTTCTTTTCTTCAGAAATTCCCAGGGTTCTAGAGAATGTCAGATCCTGTCATTGCTTTTGTGCAAGACAAAAACCAGTCCTTTCAGAAGCTCCCCGACCACCACTCCCACCAAAACTGTAATAGTGGATGCATGCTAAATTATTCTCCCCTCCCTCCAACCCCCAAGGAGGAGGTCACCAAGGCTATGTCTGTTATACCGTTGGTCCTCTGGCTATGTCTGTTATACTACTAGCTCATCCTATGTCTCTCTCCCTATGGCTGGTTCTGATTTGTATGCTTTATGGTAAAACTGTAATCATAAAGATAGTGCTTCCTGAGTTCTGTCAATTATTTTAGTGAATTGTAATCCCAGCACTTTGGGAGACCGAGGTGGGTGGTTCACTTGAGGCCAGGAGTTCGAGACCAGGCTGACCAACATGGTGAAGCCCCGTCTGTACTACAAAAATACAATAACCTAGTCAGGCATGGTGGCATAAGCCTGTAATCCTAGCTACCTGGGAAATTGAGGCAGGTGAATCATTTGAACCCAGGAGGTAGAGGTTGCAGTGAGCCAAAATTGCTCCACTGCACTCCAGCCTGGGCACCAAGAGGTAAACTCCATCTCAAAAAAATAAAAATAAAAATAAAAAATAAAGATATTAAGAGGTCTAGAGGCCAGATGTTTACTATAGGGTGATGTGACTAGGGTTTCACTGGAGGGGCTCAATTGCCTGTGTCTGTGTGTCTTTTCCTTGGCTATGTGGTGCATTGCATTATTTGTCCATACAATTTTATTTTCTCCCTACCTTCGCCATGAATCTGGGAGAGATGCTCTTCCCTGCCGTTTGGAGCTGTGCTTAGCCATGTGACTTGCTTTGGCTGTTGGAATGTGGAGCAGAGCCTTTAAATGTTTTTATGGGTGTCCTTTAGTTTTCTCTTTTGTCCTCTGTTATCCAGCATAAGAACATGAGGCAAGTAGCCACGGGCCCCAAATGAGGAGATTCATGATGACCTTAACCCAGCCTTCAGTCTGGAGCTTCCATAAGCCCAGATGAGCTGAGCTGAACCCCAGCCAACCTGCAGGCTCACAAGTACAAAAAATAAATGCTTGTGATTGTGAGCCAGTGAGAGTTGAGGTTATTACCCAGACTTATTGCAATGGAAGCCTTAATCATACAGAGTTCCAGACAGGAGTTCTATAATCTCCTGCCTCAGGTAGGTGTGGGTGGGTGTGTAGGGATAAGGCTGGCTGTAGGCCTTTCTCACAGGTGAGTAGGGGAAGTGGGTTTAAAGGGGTGGGGGTGGCATCATCATGGAGCATGTGGACCTTTCGCCTAATCCTCTTGTGTTGAGTATGATCCTTCCACTCACACCTGTGCCTGGCGGCCCAGCTCTTAAGTCCCTTTGATTGGACATTTAGAGAAAGTGAACCTCAAAGGCTGCTAGAGGTTCAGTTGATGAGTATTGCAGATACTGACAAACTCTTCTTAGTTTATCAAATGTACTATTAAAAATCTGATGAAGGTGCAGGATTTGCAATACCTTTTGATCCTGTGGACTCTCACAATTGATACTTCATTCCTTGTTATGGCTGGATGATAGTTTATTTTATGGACATACCACATATTGTTATCTACTCAACAATTGATGGACAAAGTGATCTCTTCAAATGGTAAATCAGATCATGTCACTCCCTTTCACAAAATCCTCCAGTATACCAGTAACAAAATTCTCATGGCCAGCCAGGCCTTGAAAACTGGCCTCTGCCCACCATTCTTACCTCCTTTATCATGTCTCCCCCTTAGCTCATTATATTACCAATCACATTGGTCTTTTGTTTGGTTCCTTGAAAATCCTAAGTTTAGTTGTATCTTGGGGCTTTTGCACTTACTTTTTCTTCTGAACAGGGTGTTCTTCCCTCAAATAGCTACTCCTTTCCCATCCTTCCTGTCATTGCCTCTGAGAGGCCTTTCTACGTTCTCTACTCAAAGTACTCCACACACTCTTCAACACTTCCTTTCTAACCCTCATTCCTGCCCGCTATTGCTTAGTATTTCTATTTGTTCTCCTGTTCATGGTCTTTCTCCTCCTCTGCAATGTAAGCTTCAAGGGGGCAGGTGCTAGCTGACACCTTTACTGCCGTATCCCCGGACATGAGGTAGGTCTGGCACAAAGTGAATGCTAAGTCTGCGTTCAATGAATGGATGGATTTAAGGTTCGTTTTATAAATTCCAGTCTTGTAAAAAATTCTTGAATTACTTCTTTTATCACTTCCTGTGATAAGCAGAATAATGTCTCCTTCTAAGATGTCTATGCCATTCTGCCCAGAACCTGTATGTTATTTTACATGGCACAGCCACTTTGCAGATGTGATAGAGATTATGGACACTGAAATTGGGGAGATTATCCTGGATTTTCTAGAAGGCCACATCTAATCATATGTGTCCTTAAAAGTAAAGATAGCTAGGACATGTCAGAGAGATTTGTTGCCACATAAGAAAGGTTAAGGCTGGGTGTGGTGATTCATGCCTGTAATCTCAGCACTTTGGGAGGCTGAGGCGGGCAGATTGCCTGAGCTCAGGAGTTCATGATCAGCCTAGGCAACATGGTGAAACCCTATCTCTACTAAAATACAACAAAAAATTAGCCGGGCATGGTGGCCTAAGCCTGTAGTCCTAGCTACTTGGGAGGCTGAGGTAAGAGAATTGCTTGAACTCGGGAGGTGAAGGTGGCAGTGAGTTGAGATTGCGCCATTGCACTCCAGCCTGGGTGACAGAGCGAGACTCCATCTCAAAAAAAAAAAGAAAAAAAGAAAAAAAAAAAAGAAAGGACAAAGAGATGTGATATTGCTGGCTTTGAAGATGAAGGAAGAGACCATGAGCCAAGAAATACAGGTGGCCTCTAGAAGCAGAAAAATTAAGGGAACAGTTTCTCCCCTACAGCCTCCAGAAGAATGCAGCTACCTGCCTCTGGATTTTAGCTCAGTGAGACCTATGTTGTACTTCTGATGTCCTGAACTGTAAATTAATAAACCGGTGCTGTGTTAAGGAACAAGAGTGTGGAAATTCATAATGGCAGCAATAAGAAACTAATATGTGACCTTGCTTCTGTTTTCTCTTTTCTTTCCTTCTTAGTCAGTTAGTTGCTTTTTAGTCAGAATTTACTTGAATTTTCCCAGTGGTGACTTGCTTAAGCTTTCAATCAGAATTTTAAGAGCGAGCTCTAGTTCAATTCTAGAAAAGTAAAGAAAATTCTATTTTGCCCACCTGACTTGTGGCCTGGCAAATACATATGCACCATGTATGGTTCTAGAATTCTTAGCATGTCTCTGAAACTCTGTTGAGTTTATCAAATGTGCTATTAAGAATCTCATGAAGGTATAGGGCCTGCAGTACCTTTTGAACCTGTGAACTCTCAGAACTGATACAGTCATTGATCCCGATTTAAAAATCCATGCATGGGTTTGAGAAGCATGTAAACCACATAAGCTTTTTCTGCCGTCATAGGCTTTTGCAGCTCATTGCTACCCTCCTTGTGGCAGCCGCCTTCCCTCAGATGAGTGCTCTCCCTGGCTTCTGATGTATCTGTAGTGCCATCAGCTGCTTTAGACATCTGGCTTTCAACTTTGAGAGCTCTTCCCTGATGGGTCCCAAAGTAGCAGGCACTTGGCCACTTCCTCCGCCCCACTCTCTGTCCCAGCAGAACAGAGAGATGGCATTTATATCTGTCCCTGTGCTATCCACCCAAACACACATTCAACAGCTATTTAACAAGAGCTGGAGAGGTTCCAGGCATTGTTACATTGTTACAGGTGTAGGAGGGTCAGAAATGAAGAGGTCTGACCAGGAACAAATACAGAAGTCAACATGTAGCATGTCAACTGAGCAAAGATGTGATGGAGAAAAGAAGAAAGCAGAGTAAGCAGAACATGGTCAGGGCTCCCGGTTCAGATTGGTGGTTGGGGGAGGCCTCATTGAGGAGGTAACATTTGAGCAGAAGCCTACAGGAGGTGAGGGAGTGAGTCAGGAGGCTATCTGGAGGAAGGGAATTCTAGGAAAAAGGATCAAGTACAAAGGCTTTGATGCAGGATTCCACCTGGTGTGTCTGGGAACAGCAAAGGGAGCCAGTATAACCTTGAAGGGATGAGTGAAGGGAAGTTAAGAGAAGGTAAGTACAGAGAGGTAAGAGGTGATCTGATGGGCACAGGCCTTGTGGACCACAGCAAAGACTTGAGTGGCTTTTCCTCTGAGACTGGAGCCCCTGGAGGAGTGGAGCAAAGGAGAGGCCTGAGCCAACTTTTATTTTGGAAGCGTTGCTCCAGCACTGTGCTGAGCATAGGTACAGCAGGAAGAGTGGAAGCAGGGAGACCTGTTAGCGAAGAGTTGCAGAGAGGATGAGTATCTGAATTAGGATCGTGGTGGTAGGACATGGTGGGTTACTGAAAACATTTTTTAAAACTATTATGGAAAATTTAAAACATAAAATCAGAGAGAATAGTAAAATGAAACTGTGGGTAACCATCACTCAGCTTTCACAATTACCAACTCATCTTATTTCCTTGCTGTCTACCCTGCTTCTGTAATTTTAAAGCAAATTCAAGACATCTAATGATTTCATCTGTATGTTAATAAGTGCCTCTAAAAGAGATCACCTCATTACCTCCATACCATTATTTTACTAACAAGAAGCAACAATAATTCCTCAAGATCTCCAAATAGCTAGCCAGTGTTTGAAAGTCGAGCCAATGGGACTTTCTAATACATTGGATCTGGGACTGAGAGAAAGAGAGGGGTCCAGGATGTCTAATATTTGGGGCCTGACAACTGAAAGAATTGTTTTAACATTGACTGAGATGAGAGAGACTGTAGGAAGAGCAGGATTTGGGGTTGGGGGTGGATAAGAATTTGTGTTTAGGCATTTTGTGAATTATAATACAGTCTGATTGTGTAAGAAGAACCACTAGTGGAGTAAATCAGAGTTTTCTCCTCCTCTCATATAACAATTCTTAGAATAAAGCTATGCAAGGATGCTTCAGTGGCTACTGTGCTAGGGACTTGATCTCCTATTTTGTTCTCTTCTATCCTCAAGAGAGCTTCCATCATGGCCTCTAATGGAAAGTTGAGCCCCACTTTCACTTCTACAGGAAAGAGAGAAGAAGAAATGGAGGGAATATGTCTTTTCTTTAAAGGTAAGATCTGAATGTGACAAATGCCACTTTTTCTCATGTCCCATTGGCCAAAACTCACATGGCCATGTATAGCAAGGGAGTAAATACAATATTTAGCTAAGTAGCCATATTCTTAGCTAAAACTCAGAGGGTCTATACTAATGAAAGAAGGGGAGATTGGCTGCTTGGAAACAGCTACTAAAAGTTAAGTTTGAGAGGTGATGAGACATTCACATAGAGCTGTTGAGTTCATCATGGGTCTGGAGGTGGGCTCTAGTTGGAGATGTTTATCAGAGAGTGATCAGTATAAAGATGGCATTTTAATCCAAGGGACTGATAATCCCCCAAGAAGCATAACCAGCTAAGGGAAGAGAACCAAGGCTGAGCACTGGGCCCCTCTGGTATCTCAGGGTTGAGGACATGAGGACACATCGGTGCAGGAGACCATGGAAGAGTGGCCAGTGAGGTCAAAGGAGAACCAAGCGGGAGTGGCAATTTTGTGGAACCAAGTTTAATAAAGCCCTCAGGTTTTAGAAAGCCAGGCAGGTGACGTATTTTGATCTCAAATTGAATTTTGAGCCTTGCTATGTAGCCGATATATCAAATATACTCTTCCAATTTGAAGAATATCCACTTAACCATTTTCATTTTCATATGATACTATAATCGATAAGAAAGAAAATTCACCTTATTATTATAGATTATAAAACTTCCCAATGTCTTGTAGTTATTTACATGTGTTTTCTCCATTTAATCATGAATATATCTCTAATGCAGAGACTGTGTTTTATATAATTGTGTATTTAATTCTTTTTTTTCTTTTTCCAACTTTTATTTGGGGTGTAGGAGTACATGCACAGGTTCCTTACGTGGCTATATTGCCTGATGCTGAGGTTTAGGGTACAAATAATCTCATCACCCAGGTACTGAGCATAGTATCCAACAGTTTTTCACCCTTCTCCCTCTCTTCTCTAACAGTCCCCAGCATGTATTGTTGCCATCTTCATGTCCGTGAGTACCCAGTGTTTAGCTTTTACTTACAAGTGAGAACATGTGTATTTGGTTTTCTGTTCCTTCATTAATTTAGTTAGGATAATGGCCTCCAGCTGCATCCATGTTGCTGCAAAGGATGTGAATTTGTTTTTTTATGGCTGCATAGTATTCCATGGTATGTTTGTGCCACATTTTCTTTATCCAATACACCACTGATGAGCACATGGGTTGATTCCATGTCTTTGCTATTGTGAATAGTGCTGGAATCAGCATGAGTGCATATGTCTTTTTGGAAGAACAGCCTGTTTTCTTTTGCATACATACCTAGCAATGGGATTTCTGGGTCCAATAGTAGTTCTATTTCAAGTTCTTTGATCTCCAAACTGCTTCCATGGTGGCTAAACTAAATTACATTCCTGTCAACAGTGTATAAGTGTTCCCTTTTCTCCATAGCCTCACCAACAAATATTGATTTTGACTTTTCAATAATAGCCATTCTGATGGGTGTGAGATGATCTCATTGTGGTTTTGAATAATCTTTCTTTGATGATTAGCAATGTGGAACATTTCCTTCATATGTTTGTTGATGGCTTGTATGTCTTTTGAGAAGTGTCCATGTCTTTTGCCCATTTTTAAAATGGGGTTGTTTTTAGCTTGTTCAATCGATTAAATTCCTTATAGATTCTGGATATCAGTACCTTGTTGGATGCATAATTTGCAAATATTTTTCCCATTCTGTAGGTTGTCAGTTTACCCTGTTGATAGTTTCTTTTGCTGTGCAGAAGCTCTTTAGTTTAATTAGGTCCTGCTTGTCAATATTTGTTTTTGTTGCAGCTGCTATTGAGGACTTACTCATAAATTATTTCCTAAGGCTAATGTCTAGAATAGTGTTTCCTAGTTTGTCTTCTAGGACTGCTATGGTTTGTGGTCTTACATTTAACTATTTAATCCAGTTTGAGTTAATTTTTGCACATGGTGAAATTTTGCATATGATGTAAGGTTGAGTTTCATTCTTCTCCAAATGGCTAGCCAGCTATTACAGTACAATTTATTGAATAAGGGTTTTTTCCCCCATTGCTTATTTTTGTCAACTTTGTTGAAGATCAGATTGCTATAGGTGTGCAGCTTTGTGTCTAGGTTCTCTATTCTGTTCCATTGATCTATATATCTGTTTTTGTACCAGTACCATACTGTTTTGGTCACTGTAGCCTTATAGCATAGTTTTAAGTTGGGTAGTGTGATGCCTCCAGCATTGTTCTTTTTGCTTTGGATTGCTTTGGCTATTTGGGCTCTTTTCTTTTCTTTTCTTTTTGGTTCCGCACAAATTTTAGAAAAGTTTTTTCTAAAATGATGTGAAAGATTACCTTGGTAGTTTGATAGAAATAGCATTGAATCTGTAGATTGCTTTGGACCACATGGTCATTTTAACAATATTGATTCTTCCAATCCATGAACATAAAATGTTTTTCCATTTGTTTGTGTCATCTATGATTTCCTGTAGCAGAGTTTTGTAGTCCTCCTTGTAAAGATCTTTCACTTCCTTGGTTAGATGTATTCCTAGATATCTTATCTTTTCGTGGCTATTGTAAATGGGATTGTGTTCTTGATTTGGTTCTCAGTTTGAACATTATTGGTGTACAGAAATGCTACTGATTTTTGTACATTTACTTTATATCCAGAAACTTTACTGAAGTCATTTATGAATTCCAGGAACCTTTTGGTGAAGTCTTTAGGGTTTTTTAGTTATAGAATCATATCATCCATGAAGACAGACAGTTTGACTTCTTTTTTTTCCTATTTATTTCTTTCTCTTTCCTGAATACTCTGGCTAAAACTTTCAGTACCATGCTGTATAGGAGTGATTGTATTTAATTCTTTATCTCCCCTACTATGATGCCTGACATGTTACAGGTGCCCAATAAATACTTTTGAATTAAAAAAAGCATATTTTTTGGGATTCCAGTTTTGACCATAATTGTGTGTGGTGTATATTGCCTCATGATGCAGAAACTTCCCTGCCTTTATAAAATATCCTGTATTAAGAGGGTACTTTAGTCAATCCAGACTACTATAATATAAATACCAGAGACTGGGTTGATTACAGAACATGCATTTATTTCTTGCAGTTCTAGAGGCTGAGAAGTCAAAAATCAAGATGCCACGTGATTTGGTTTCTGGCAAGGACACTCTTTCTGGTTTGCAGATGGAGGAATTTTTGCTTTATCTTCATGTGGTGAAGAGAGAGATTATTTCTCTCTTGTCTTTTTAAAATAAGGCACTAATTCCATGCATGAGGGCTTCATCCTCCTGATGTAATCACCTCCCAAAGGCCTAACCTCCAAATACTATCCATTGGGGATTAGGACTTCAACACAGAAATTTTAGAAGGACACAACATTCAGTTTGCAGCCAAGGGATCACAACTGGAGTCAGAGATAAAAAAGATGACTATCCCCAGGCTGAGCCTGGGAACATGGGAGACAGAGTGGCTTTGGGGAAAAGTCAGAAAAATCGGTTTAGACCTGTGAGAGGGCCTAAAAGGGTAAAGGTAATTAGCTAAGTGCAGCTTTGGACTGGAGGATTCAGAGAGAATTAGCTCCAAATAGCCAGAAGCAGATCTCAAAAGAGGAACCAGAGCTAAGAGCTCTCTTGGTTCCTGACAAATTTTCTGATTCGTGGACTTTCAGTAAAACTCCCTTATTTTGAAAGTAGCCTATGTCTTTGTTCTGTATGACCAGTCATTGCTTGGGGATGTTTGTAAATTAAAGACAAACTTTTTTTTACTATTTATAATTTTCAAATATTCTGCAATTATCATAGCATTGCCTTTATTTTTATTTATTTATGTATTTACAGAGACAGGGTCTTGCTCTGTTGCCCAGGCTGGAAGCTCACTACAGCCTCAAACTCCTGAGCTCAAGTGATCCTTCTGCTTCAGCCTCCAAGTAGCTAGGACTACTGATATGCATCATCGCACATGGCTAAGTTTTTATTTTTTTGTAGAGACAGGATCTTATCATGTTGCCCAGGCTAGTCTTTTATTTGTATACATTTATGATGTACAAGTATAATTTTGTTGCATGCATAATAATTTTTAATCAGAAAAAAATGGTATATTTGGGCCTAAACACCAGTTAAGGAGGTGACGAGGGGCTAGTGGTCCTTTAAGGGCTGGGGTCCAGCTTGAAGCGAACCCACAGGGGACAGCAGTTGGAGATGGCAGAGCCACGGGGGCCTACCAAAGGCCGTGGAGTAGAGAGCAGAAGCAGAGGTGGCCTGCTGGGCCTGAGTCAGGCCAGAGCCCCTCAGAGCCTGTGGGTGGAGGGGAGCGCTATTTTGCCTCTCCCTCTCCTGGAGTCTTGGCAGCCCAGGTGAGGAGATGAGAGGTACTGTCAGGCTTGCTAAGTAAGATTAGGAGGCCACTGTGGCCTCCAGTGCTGATGGTTAGGCCGGATCCATCAGCCCTCCTGGGCCAAAAGCCCACTTTTTACTGTGTGTGTGCACCTTAGCACAGACAGCCCTTCTTGGTTTCTAATTGGAGAGCACTCTCCCTCTCCCCACTGTCCCCAGAAGCTGCAGGAGCTGAGAGATCACTGCTGGGCAGCCCCACCTGGAGTGTCTTATCTTTCACTGCCTTGGGGTGGTTGTGTTGGCTACCTTCCTTTTTTGATCTGATTGAAATGAATGGGCCAAGTAGCAAAATATCCATGATTGCCCTCCCAGCTGGAGTCTCAGAATCTACACTTTGGAAGCCCTCTTCCCATCCTAGGAGCAATGACTGTGACACTGCCTCTACCCACGCTCACTGCGGCATCATGGTCCTGGGAGTTTTGCTGATTCTCTTGCCCTGAGATGCATGGTATTCTGCAGGCTTTGCCTCATCTGTTTTCTACTTTCTTCCCTACTCTCACATCATAGCCCCAGCTAACACCTAACACCTCCAATTCTCTCTGTTTCCTGCCCACACTGACCTTTCTCACTGCCTGGAAACACCCCACCTGCGTGCTGCATGGGTGTCTTGAACTCTGTATGCTCAAAACTAACTTTTCAGTCTTCACTCCAAAGCCAGTGTGCCCATGCTAAGACACTCAGCCATGTTCCCGAGCTAAGACATTTAGTGTCCCAAACTGAAAACTGTCCCCATTTGAAACTCTTTCCTGTCCTTCACCTCTCCCTCTCATATCTAATCAATCATAAAGTCTTGCCATTTTGACTCCAGCAATAATCTTAAATCTGCTTTATCCTACCCATCGCTACCATTCCTGCCTCAGTTAAGGCATTATCACATTTGACTCTAACCACCTCCTTGCTGATCTCCCTGACTCCCTTAGACTCCCCCACAGATCCTCCCGTAGACCCTTCCAGAGTGATTTTTCTAAGCACCAGAGTTGTCATGCCCCTGCCTAACACCCTTGTCCCTTTTTCCCCACCAGCCTGACCGCCCCTCACTGTGCCCTGGTTTGCCGTCACACAGGGCTGCCACAGTTCCCTGCACAGCCACAACCTTCATGCTTTTCCCTCCATTTTGTTTTCCATTCTCTGGACTCAGTCCAGACACCACCTTTCTTGAGAAGTCTTTTGAGCTCCCAAACGCTTTCTCTTCTTCTTCTTGCTTTCCACACCCCTCTTTTTGCTTTACCTTGGTACTCATGATGCCATGCTGAGATTGTTAACAAGCCTGACTGCCACTGGACTGCAGTTCACCGCAGTCACATTTATTTTTGCACCCTACCAAGTACCTGGTCCTTAGTAAATTCTCCTACCATATGGAAAGAAAGACAAAAAGAAGGACTCAGTAGAGATTCTCTACTCAACCTGGTTGTGTTGGATATTTAGGGTCTGCATCCTCAGCAGGCATTCTCACATCATGTAACTATGGCTCCTGGTGTCTAGAGGGGTGCCCTCTCCTTCTGTCTGGGAACACAATGCTCTGGGGACAGCTCATGCTGAGGCCTAAGCAGAGACAATCAGCACATCATATTCCTGTGGCTTTTGTGAATCCCTCGCTCCCCCGTGCTTCACTTTTCATCTTTAAAGAAGGTTCTCTTTCTTGCTGGACTTGAACCAGGGGAGAGGTAAGTCTGGGGCTGCTGTCACCTTCTTGCTGTTGTGTGGAGCCTGCGAGTGACAGTGATTCCTAGAGGGGAGCAGAGCTGAGCACACAGATATTAAGAAGGCAAGGCCTGGTTCCTGCATGGTTTACCCCTGGACTTTTCAGAAAACAGAAATGTAGTGGATTGAAGAGTGACCTCCTCCAAAATATTCATGTTTACCTGGAGCCTCAGAATGTGATCTTATTTGGAAATAGATTTTTTTTTTTTTTGCAGACATAATTAAGGTATGGATCAAGATGAGATCACACTGGAAGAGGTGGGCTATAAATCTAGTGAGAGGATAGGTAGGCCAGCACTCTTGCTCTGTCCTAATAGGAGACAGAGAAGGGCACACAGAGACAGAGAAGGCCATGTGTGGATTGTGGCAGAGACTGGAGTGATACCCTCCCAAGCCAAGGAGCACCTGGCTCCACCAGGCGCTGGAAGAGGCACTGAATGGATGCTTCTTCGGAGCCTTTGGAGGGAGCATGACTCTGCTGACACCTGGATTTTGAACTTCTGGCTTCTGGAACTGAGAGGATAAATTTTTATGGTAGTCCAAGAAGACTAATCTCGGAGCCAATAAAGATCCTTCCTCCCCTAATCTTTGTAAAAAATTTAAGCCATTTTGAGGTTTTTTGTTTCCCCATTTGCAGGAATCCTCACTGGTAAACTGGTGGAGTCTAAAGTAATTGTGTTTGACAAATAAAACCCAATGATCTGGGTGATTAAAGTATAATAACAATACCAATCATGAGGGATCCTCAGGGGCCCTGGTGAGGTGGGAGGTGAAGCTCCAGCTCCTTTGTACTTGGAGTCAGACAAATAAATGTCCTGGGAATGGAGGAGGTCTGGATGTAAACATCTTGTCTCCAGGTCTAACATTAACCACTTTTTGATGAACTTGGGAAGAGCTAACATCTCAACTCTCCATGAGGTGTGAGAGGCAGAGTGAGGTCCTGGGTTGTCATCCTTATTAATACTTGAGTTTCCACATTAAGAAAATGTATGAGCTCTACTCCTCTGAATGCCACCCTGAGCACACATGGTATTTCTTATTGAAGTGCTAGGATGGGGAGCTTCGTTATCCCTGTCTCCTAGACCACTACCCTGCAACAGAAGCATAACATAAACCACATAGATAATTTCAATTTTTTTTGGCAGCTATATTAAAAAGATAAAATGAGGCCAGGTGCGGTGGCTCATCCCTATAATCCCTGCACTTTGAGAGGCCGAGGTGGGTGGATCACTTGAGGTCAGGAGTTCAAGACCAGCCTAGCCAACATGGTGAAACCCCATTTCCACTAAAAATACAAAAAATTAGCTGGGCATGTTGGTGGGCGCTTGTAATCCCAGCCTCTCAGGAGACTGAGGCAGGAGAATCACTTGAACCCAGGAGGCGGAAGTTGCAGTGAGCTGAGATCGTGGCACTGCCCTCCAGCCTGGGCAACAAGAGTGAAACTTTATCTCAATAAAAAAAAAAAGGGTCAAATGAAACAGGTAAAATTAATTAATTTTAGTCATATATTTTATTTAACCTAATACATCCAGCAGGTTACCATTTCAACCTATAATCAATATAAAAGTTATTAATGGAATATTTTCCATTGTTCTGTGGACAGGGGTCTCTACCAGCCATGCATGCCCATGTTCTGTGTGCCTTAGCACCAGCTTGTGGTTATCAGTGGAGGGATTTACAAGTTTTACTCAAGGCTCCCACACCCTCCAGTTCCTGCATCCAGTTTCCATGAGGCCTCTTTCATTTTGGCTCTGCCTGTCATCCACATTTCTCCACCAAGCCTCAGCACCCCACCCTTTAAAAATAACATTTCAAATCATTCTTTCATGCAGCATGAGATTTTTGAGCTATGATTCACTTCAAATTTCAGCAGAGCTTAAGTGCTTTAATTTCTTTTAAAATAGTGTTGGGAGAAAAGTCCAATAGCCCAGTGGAAAAATGTGCAAAGGATATTAACAAGCAATTTACATACAAGGGGACACATCTGAGCATCATAAAAAATGCTCAGACTCCCTAGCAACTGGGAAAATATAAATCAAGGCAACACTTTTTCCCACAAATGGGAGTTTTATACTTTTCAATGTGGATGAGGGTGTGGGAAATGGATTAAACCATGGGTGGGAGTGTCATATCCAACAATTTTCTAGACAACAATTTGACAGCATCTAGAAAGCTAAAAATGTGCAAATCCTATGACCAGCAGTTCTCCTTTGCATCTCCCTCAGAGAAGCTGTCTCACATGCTCACCAGGAAGCAAATGGGGAAATTTTTAAAACAGTATTGGTGGTAATAGAAGAAATTTGGAGTTACCTAAATGTTCTTCAACAGAGGAACTTATAAATACATCAGTCATGATAGTCTCACATGATATACCAGTTAAAAAGAATGAGATAGATCTACATGTACTTATACAGAAAGAACTCTGAAGTCATACAGCTGAGGGTGAAAAAACAACTTACAAAATAATACAAAGAATATGGTACTATTTATATAATTAGGTTACACTAAACAATACTAACATATTGTTATGAGTACTCACCCATATGCTTGTAATGATACAGGGAAATTTTGGGAAGGAGACACACTAAATTGATGACAGTGAATACTCATGGGGAGATCCAAAGAAGAGTGGGTTTAAGTGTGATGGTCAGAGAAGACATCAGCATTATCTGTAGCGTAAAAATATTTAGGGGAGTATTCACATATTACTTGTTGACTTTAAAATTAATGGAAAACACGGGTGTGGGAGCACCTCCTTCCTGTTCCTGCCAATGAGAAGCATAGGCAAATCTTTTATTAATACTTTCTGGGTCATCTGATCTCATTTTCTTTTCCCTTGAGTTTCTGAGCCTGTGAAGGGTTCTGGTGCTTCCTCAACTCTTGTTATGATGTTGGAAATTTGCTTCCCCTTTCTAGGCATCAGTTTCATCTGTAAAACAAGACATTTCTGCTGGATGATACCTTATATTTGCAACTACGAAGTATTGAGTCCATTGAGTCCAAATGAATAAATCTGACTGCTGTTTCTAGAGGAAAGCCAATCTAACAAAGACTCCAAATCAGAAGTAAATCACTGATTCCAGTGGCCTTTTGTTTTGTTTTGTTTTTTTCAAAATGAGCTTGGCTGAATTTTCTACAGCTGTTGTTTCGCCATTAAAGTGTGTCATGGATAATGACACTCAAAATAAAATAAGATGTAAGAGGCCTGATGCTTCTTGGAAATGCTATCCAGTATCAAATGTCACATTGATTCATGACTGAGTTCAATAGTCCTGACTCTCCCAAGAGGATTGAGGTGGCTGCTAGAGCAGTAGAGCATGAATCTAAATAGGAACAGTTGGAGAAAATTGAGTCTATTTGTGTGCACTGCAAATTTATTGTGTTACAAAGAATTTGGCTGGCTTCTGTCACCAGTTCCTGGGAGGCGGCCTCTAAAACTTTGGAATTTCAAATATCCCAAGTGATAGAAGTGTCTTTGTTGTTTGTGGTGGGTTCCTCAGACCACACCTGAGCTTATGCTAATGAGATGACTTAGAATGGAGACTAAGCATGTCAGAAAGACCAGCCATGTGATTAGAGAATGAGAGCCTTGAGCCACATATCCGCCCAACCTCTAGACCAGCCAATAAGAAGGCATCTAGAGTTTGAGTTTCATGGCCAGTGATT
Source organism: Cheracebus regulus (assembly GCA_963574635.1). Taxonomy (NCBI): domain Eukaryota; kingdom Metazoa; phylum Chordata; class Mammalia; order Primates; family Pitheciidae; genus Cheracebus; species Cheracebus regulus. The sequence goes on along the minus strand of CAUYQU010053668.1, from coordinate 29,803 downwards.
CGATCAATCATGCTTACATAATGAAGCTCCAATAAAAACTGTAAACATTGCAGCTTGGGTGAGTTTCCTTAGCTGGCAATACTCTGTGTATTGTCACACACTGATGTGCTAAAGAGTCCTGACTTCACAGGGAGAAGACATGGAAGCTTCATGTTTGGGACCCTCTCAGAGCTCATCCTATGTCTCTCTTCCTATGGCTGGTTCAGATTTGTATGCTTTATAATAAAACTGTAATCACAAAGATAGTGCTTTCCTGAGTTCTGTCAATTATTCCAATGAATTGCCAAACCTGAGGGAATAATATAAACCTTCTCAATGCTTTAGAACTGGTTTGAGTTGGCCCAGTTTTGTGCAGCAACTTATTCATCCAGCAACTATTGAGAACTTACAAGTCAGATAAGATCTCTGTTCCCACGGAGTTTAAAGTCCACTAGCGGTGACTTTGCAAAGAGCAACAAAATGGCTAACACTTATTGAGTGATTACATATGATTCTAGGGGCTGTCCTGAGTGCTTCAGTGATTTCACTGTGTCTTCATAACAATAACATTAGGTATAATTATTAACACAATCTGCAGATGAGGAAATTAAAGGCCAGAGGGGTACACTGACTTCCCTAAGATGACATATCTGGTTGGGACTGAATATGGAATTTTCTCCACATGGTTTGATACCAAAGTCTACACTCGTAAGTAAATAAACGAATGAATATAGAATGGAAAATTGTGTAAGTGACATCTCCTCTTGGATGTCTGAGAGTCATCTCAAACTCAACCATCTAAGCCAAACATTATACCTTTTCTCCTCCACTTCTAGCCCCCAAATGCTTCTCAAAGAAGCCAGCCTATCTTAGCTGACAGCAACTTCATCCTCCCGGTTTCGTAATCCCAAATCTTGGAGTCATTCTTCATTCCTCTCTTTCTGTCACATCCTAGTTAAAGTCATCAGTTAATCTTGCTAGTTTTGTCATGAACATTATTACTATTATTGTAGTCTGACCACTTCTAGTGTTCCCAGTCTTGCCTAAGCCACCATTATTTCTGGCTTGATGGCTTTAGGGTCTTTCTAACAGGGTTCCTTGACTCCACTCTTGCCCACATAAGACTATACTCAATGTAGCAGCCAGAGTGGTTCTTTCACAATATAAATTAGGTCATGCCACTCTCCTCTGCTTAGAACCATGCACTAGCCTCCCAGCTCTGCATCTCATTAAGAGTAAAAGCCAAAGTCCATGATCTTCATTCCACTAGATAGAATAGAAGCTCTATGAAACCAGAGATCACTGTTTTATTCATGGATGACATGTAGATGGTGTTCAGTAATATCGCTGAATAAATTAATAAATAAGCTCACTTTAACTACTCTGCTACACATCCCAGATCAAGTATGAAGATGAATATCTTGTTGGGAAGAAGTTAAGTAGAGTGGTTAAAAGCATGCATTTTGGTTGCTTGGGCTCAGTTATGGCTCCCTTACTTCCTAGACGCATAATCTTGGCCAGGATCCTTAACTTTGAGAACTGTTTTTTTTTTTTTTTTGGTCTGTAACATGTAGATGATAATACTTAGCACTTTCCTCACAACTTTACATCTAGGATGAAGTGAGAAACTACATGTGAGGTGCTTACCCCAAAGGAAGGAGTCATCACTATTAGTGCCTATCCTTGGAACACGAATAGCTTTTGAGAACTTCTGGCACCAGATACCCAGAGTTGAGCCAAACCTCACGAGTTAAGGCTCAGTTTTCCACAAAACTGTTCTCACTTTGGACATCAATCACAACTTCAGGGATCCCAAGGCCACCAGAACTTCTAACCAACCACTTACAAATTTGGGCATTCTTACTACTCCTTCAATTCACTAGAATGATTGACAGAATGCAGGTGTGTGATTACAGTTTTATTATAAAGCATACAAATCAGAATCGGCCATAGGGAGAGAGACATAGAGTGAGCTCTGTGAGGGATCCAAACATGAAGCTTCTGCTTTTTCTCCCTGTGGAGTCAGGACTCTTTAGCATATCAGTGTGTGACAATACAGAGTATTGTCAGCCAAAGAAACTCACCCAACTTGCAATGTCCAGGGATTTTATTAGAGCTTCATTATGAAAGCATGACTGAGGGAATCACTGTGCATGAGACTCAAACTCTAAGCGCCCTCTATTAGGATGGGCTAGAGGTTGGGCTGATATCATGTAGCTCAAGGCTCCTATTCTCTAATCACATGGCTGGTTCTTCTGACATGCTCAGTCTCCATTCTAAGTTACCTCATTAGCATATCAGGTGTGGTCTGAGAGATCCACCACAAATAACAAAGATACTCCTATCACTTGGGAAATTCCAAAGATTTAGAGGCCACTTCCCAGGAACTGGTGACAGAAGCCAGCCAAATTCTTTGTTATACAATAAAGAGGAAGGAGCATGTTGAGAGTCAGTGCCATTTTCATCTCAAATCTCATCTCTGCTTTTATGAAGCTGACTGTTCCCTTCTCAGCACTGCTATTTGCTTGTTCCCACTGGAGAAAGCATAGGTTTGAATTTTCAGTGCCCAGGCCCCATATATGAGTTCATGAGTTTGTTTTTCCTCTGCAGTCTTGTCTTTTTTCCTATGACTCCTTAACTGCTGGTGTTTCCCAGGGCTCTTCATCAGCGACCCATCTTCTAACATTGTCTTGTTCATACCCAGAGCTCCAATGTCCATCTTTCAGCCAGTCACTCCCTTGTCTCTCTCTCCACCCTGAACCTTTCACCTGTGCTGCAAATTTCCATAAGTAGCCTCCCACAGGGCACTTGCTCCTGGCTCTTCACAAGCTCCTGTTGGTCAAAAAGTCCCTGAAGAAGCTCATTCCCCTACCTTTCAAACCAATTTTTTCTCCATGATTCCTCTCTTAGTATTGTCTTATTTTAGTTTTCTGTTGCTATAACAGAATATCACAGACTGGACACTTCATAAAAGAAGAGGTGGTTTGGCTCATGTTTCTGGATGCTGAGAAGTCCAAGGTCCAGAAGTTGCATCTTGTGAGGACCTTCTTGATATGTCATGACATGGCAGAAGGCATCACGTGGAGAGAGGGCAAGAGGCTGCATGCGTGATCAGGTTTCTTTTCCTGCTTTTAAAAAGACACCAGTATCATCATGGAGCTCTAATCCTGACTTTGTTTGATCCTAATTATCTCCCAAAGGCCCCATCTCTAATCAACATATAAATTTGGAGACTGAGTTTCCAACACAAAAAATATGGGGTACACATTTAAACCAGAGCACTAATGGAACCACCTTCCACCTGACTGCCTAAGCTTGAAACCTGAGCATGACACTCATCCCCATAGCCCACCAGGACTTTAAATCCTATAGCTTCTATTGTCTCAATACATCTCTATTAGTCCTGTTCCTTCAATACCTAGTCCAGGTGTTCAAGCTCTCTAAGCTTTCCATATCCCAAAGCCCTTCATCTTCACTCAACAAAGCCTCTTATACTTTATTATGACCTCCTACCTTCTTGACTGTCTTTCCTCCTTGGCAGACCTCTCTAGCACCTGTTATAATGTCCAGAACATGCAACTTGCTCATCCTGTGTGTGTTAAGTGAATGAATGAATGAATGCACGAATGAATGAATGAATGCACAAATAAATGATTGAGGGGAGAAAAGATAAGACTGGACAAGAAGTTGGGGGTTCAATTCTAGAGGCAGTAGCCTTTGGACCAGATCTGATGGACAGGGGTAGTTAGTGAAGGTGTTAGATTGTTGGGGGAGTGGTGACATGATTTAAGGGATACTTCCCAAAGATCAGACAACAAGCGGACACAAAGTAAGATTACAGACACTTCCAGTAACCTTTGAAGACTCAGCAGGGGCATTGCTGGTTGTTTGACAACTGTTTCCTTCAGTTGGTTCAAGAGCACCATGGTCTGATTCCAGGGCAGGACTAGAACATGTAAGAAGAACACTGTAAAGACTTGTCAGGTATGGAGAGAGGGGATCAAGCAGGATTATCATGGCAAATAAACCTCTCCCTGGAGCCTGGGGAGATGATGAGCTCAACAATGAGTGCCTTTTGAAAACCCCTCCAAAATAGCTGGGATCTTCGGGGTTTAGCTTTCTCAACAACAATGAAAAAAATATGTCATAATTGCCCATTTTAAAAAGCTTCATTCTTCTTTCAAAAGGATAAAATGATCCTGGTAATTTGGAGCTCAGAGAAGAAGCCTCATTATGTCTTGTTATCCCCAGCTCCCCAGCTCCCTGCATGAAAGACTGACAACATACTTCCCCACCTCCTATTTTCCGGCCCTTCTCTCCCTGTTAAATCTTGTAGCAATTAGCAGGCATTTCACGGCCCATTTCTGTCAAATAATGTGACTTGGCAAAAACTGATGCCCTTGTAACCATCTGAGGACTGCAAATCATTTTCTGTGTTCCAGATGGAGACAGATTTTGAAATTCGCGGTGGGTGAGTTGCTGGAAACCAATTACAACTTCCCAGAATCCTGGTCTCCTCTCAGTCTTAGACTTGGGGTTAGAGCATAGCATGGACATATCTGTCCCCAAGTGTCTTGACCCTCCGAGTCATTTGCTCCTCCATTCCTCCTGTGGAAACTCTATTTTCTATAGTGTCTTACATCTTGGCTGGCTGTTCCTTGGTGTCCTGTGCAAGTGCCTGCTCCCTTGTCGACCTGCTCTGTCCTGCCCAGCTCTCATCTTGGTTTCCTTGGAGTCATCTTACCCACAATCTTAGCTTGTGTTTATGTTCTGACAACTCTCATGTCTGTGACCAACCTCACCTCTTTTCTAATGGACCACACATCTAGTGGCTTGCCTGATTTACCCACTTAAGCATCTCATTAGTTTTTCCAACTCAGCACGTGCTGGTGTGGCCTCTTTTGCTGTTCTTTTGACTGTTAGTTGGACTGGAAACAACATGGATCCTTCATTCAGGTAACTTCTCCAACGAATCTTCATAAAATCAAATCTGATAGCATTCCCTGACTCCAAATCCTTCAATAACTCTGCAAAGATATTCACATCAAGGCTAAATTTCTTACAAAGCTCAAGGCTACCCTGACCACCTCCCTTTACCACCCTTCTTGGCTCCGTCCATAGCTCAGAGGTTAAATCCCTGGCTCTGCAGACTGTGAGAATTTAATTCAAATTTTGGCTTCACCACAAGAAAAAAAAAAAGCCATATGCTCCTGGGAATTGTTATTTAACTTAAGCAATTGTGAAGCTTCTAGCTTATGGAATGGGAGATCATAATTGTATCCTCTTAGAGTAGGGGAGGTTATAGCCACAATAATACCCATGATAGGAAGGTTCTGAGGATTAAATAGCCCAATGCACATGGTATCCTGCTTGGCAAATGTGCTCAAGAAGTACTATTTCTAAGTATTGCCAGCTTACTGACTGGCTTAGGGTATTACTTACCTTGCTCCCTCTTCCCTGCCTCACCTGTTCTGATTTAGAAGCCCGACTTCTACTGTGCAGGGATCAGGGCCTCATCCCAAGGCAGCACCTCCCATCTGTGTGAGTGTACAGTTTGTCTGTCTCTTGCCTGGTACTATTAGAGTCTTAAGACCAGAAACTAGGATTTTACCAAAGTGTATTTCTCATAACATATGATATGGTTTCGATCTGTATCCCCACCCAAATCTCACCTTGAATTATAATAATCTCCATGTGTCAAGGGCAGGACCAGATGGATGTAATTTAATCATGGGGTGGTTTCCACCATGTTGTTCTTATGTTAGTGAGTTAGTTATCACGAGATCTGATGGTTTTATAAGGGGCTTCCCCCTTCACTCAGCACTCATTCTGTCTTCTTCTGCCATGAAAAGAGATGCCTTCCACCTTGTTTGTAAGTTTCCTGAGGCCTCCTCAGCTATGAAGAAAGGTGTGTCAATTAAACCTCTTTTCTTTTATTAGAGATGGAGTTTTGCTGTTGTTGTCCAGGCTAGAGTGCAATGGCATGTTCTTGGCTCAATGCAACCTCCACCTCCTGGGTTCAAACAATTCTGCCTCAGCCTCCCAAGTAAGTGGGATTGTGGGTACCTGCCATCACACCCAGCTAATTTTTTTTTTTTTTTTTTGGTATTTTTAGTAGAGACAGAGTTTTGCCATGTTGGCCAGGCTGCTCTCAAACTCCTGACCTCAAGTGATCCACCCATCTTGGCCTCCCAATGTGCTGGGATTACAGGCGTGAGCCACCATGCCCAGCCTAAACTTCTTTTCTTTATAAATTACCCAGTTTTGGGTATTTCTTCAAAGCAATGTAAGAACAAACTAATACAGCAAATTGGTACTGCAGAGAGTAAGGTGCTGCTATAAAGATACCCAAAAATGTGGAAGCAACTTTGGAACTGAATAACAGGCAGAGATTGGAACAGTTTGAAGGGTTCAGAAGAAGATAGGAAGATGTGAGAAAGTTTGGAACTTCCTAGAGACTTGTTGAATGGCTTTGACCAAAACGCTGATAGAGATATAGAGAATGAAGTCAGGGCTAAGGTGGTCTCAGATGGAGATGAGAAACTTGTTGGGAACTGGAATGAAGGTAATTCTTGCTATGCTTTAGCGAAGACACTGGAAGCATTTTGCCCCTGTTCTAGAGATCTGTGGAATTTTGAACTTGAGAGAGATGATTTAGGGTATCTGGCAGAAGAAATTTCTGAGCAGCAAAGTGTTCAAGAAGTGACTTAGGTGCACTTAAAAGCATTCAGTTTTATGTATTCACAAATATATGGCTTTGAATTGAACTTGTGTTTAAAAAGAAAGCAGAGCACAAATGTTCAGAGAATTTTCAGCCTGATGATACAATAGAAAAGAAAAATCCATTTTCTAAGGAGAAATTCAAGCCAGCTACAGAAATTTGCATAAGTAAAGAGGAGCCAAATGTTAATTGCCAAGACAATGGGGGAAAATATCTCCAGAGCAGTCAGAGGTCTTCATGGCAGTCCCTCCCATCACAAGCCTGGAGACCTAGGAGAAAAAAAAACAATTTTCTGGGCAGGGCCCAGGGCCTTGCTGCTTTGTGATCTCAGAACTTGGTTTCATGCATCCAACCCATGGCTAAAAGAGGCCAACATAGAGCTCAGGCTGTTATTTCAGAGGGGACAAGCCCCAAGCCTTGGCAGCTTACACACGTTGTTGGGCCTTTGGGTGCACAGAAGTCAAAAATTAAGATTTGAAAACCTCCACCTAGATTTCAGAGGATATACGGAAACACCTGGATGTCCAGACAGAAGTTTGCTCCAGGGTTGGAGCCCTCATGGAGCCTCTGGGCCAGCGTAATGCAAAAGGAAATGTTAGTTCGGAGCCCCCACACAGAGTCCCCAGTGTTGTACTGCCTAGTGGAGCTGTGAGAAGAGGGTCACAGTCCTCCAGACTCCAGAATGGCAGATCCACTGAAAGTGTTCACCGTGTGCCTGGAAAAATCACAGACACTTAATGCCAGCCCATGAAAGCAGCCAAGAAGGGGTCTGTATCCTGCAAAACCACAGAAGTGGAGCTGCCAAAGGCCATGGGAACCTACTTCTTTCTTCAGTGTGACCTGGATGTGAGACATGCAGTCAAAGGAGATCATTTTGGAACTTTAAGTTTTAATGATGGTCCTGCTGGATTTCAGACTTGCATGGGGTTTATAGCTCCTTTGTTTTGGCCAATTTCTCCCATTTGGAATGGGTGTATTTACCAAATGCCTGTACCCACATTGTATCTTGGAAGTAACTAACTTGTTTTGATTTTACAGGCTCATAGGCAGAAGGGACTTCCCTTGTCTCAGGTGAAACTTTAAACTTGGACTTTTGTGTTAATGCTGGGATGAGTTAAGATTTTGGGAGACTGTTTGAAGGGCATGATTGTGTTTTGAAATGTGAGGACATGAGATTTGGGAGGGGCCAGGGGTGGAATCCTATGGTTTGGCTCTGTGTCCCCACCCAAATCTCACCTTGAATTATAATAAGCCCCATGTGTCAAGGGCAGGACCAGGTGGAGGTAATTGAATCACGGGAGTGGTTTCCACCATGCTGTTCTCATAATAGTGAATCAGCCTTTGGTTGGCACTCATTGTCGCTCCTCTTTCTTGTGAAGAGGTGCCTTCCACTATGATTATGTTTCTTGAGACCTCCCCAGTCATGTGGAACTGTGAGTTAATTAGACTTCTCTTCTTTATAAATTACCCAGTCTCAAGTTTTTCTTCAAAGCAGTGTGAGAAGGAACTGATACAGCATACCTAGTGCCTAACACAATCCTTGTAATTTTGCAAATGTAAAACAGATATGTGTTGAAAAAGTGAATAGATGGATGGATGAATGGGAGGATTGGTGGTACCTATGTAGGTGGTGGGTTATGAGGAATTAATGGAACAAATAATGTATGTGGAAGTGTCTATACCAGTGCTGTGCCCAGCCAAGCTCAGTATTTGTAGTTTACTTTCTCTTTACCTTAACAAATCATCCTGGAATGCTTGAGAAGAATAATCTAGGAAGGCAGCTGGGGTTGAACAATTTTGCCATCATTTTTCTTATTGTGCAAACTTGAGAGGGTTGTTTAACCTCCTCGCCTCTCTGTTACCTTGGGCATGATAATATCCTGTTACTGTGATGAGTCAACCACGTATATAAAGAGCTGACAAATCCCTGGCATATGGTGGCCCTTAGATAAGGTTAATAGAGGGGCCTTGTGCCACTGGAGATTGTTGTTGGGAGGAGGTTCTTTAGCACCATGACCATCTGACAGAAGTGTGGAGCAACATTTGGGGAATGACAGCTTGGTGAAAATCACTGGCACCATCCAAAAAGGACCATGGGGGTCTGGTTGAGAAATCATTAACTGTAAAGACAGTGAGACAGTGTCATCATTTTATGAGACGTGCCAGGAGCCAGCTGCAAAATAGGAAGGAAGAGAAGACTCCTGAACTCCAGCCAATTTGAGTAATCAAAGACTGTTGTGGCCGATTGGCCACTAGAGGCCACCACTAGCACCAAAATGTTGCAGAAAGAGTGGCATAGGAGGGGTGAAGATCCCTGAGAGGAAAGAGAAATGTTTGCTGGCAAATTTTCCACCACTAGCACCAAAATGTTGCAGAAAGAGTGGCACAGGAGGGGTGAAGATCCCCGAGAGGAAAGAGGAATGTTTGCTGGCAAATTTTCCTGCAGGAATTTAGCATTCTATGAGGCCATCTGTAAGATTTCACGGAGCTGAAATAGCATCCAAATCTGCTTGTGGAAATGAATTGAAGAGAATCAGAACAAAATTCACATGCATCTTTCTGATAGCTTCCTTGCTCCACGTTCCTATATGGTCCAAAGTGTTCCTATACATTCTAAATGTGGAACATGACACAAAAGTTCTAGTATATTTTCATAGTTTACATTTAACAAATTGAAGTTTTTAATACACATACATACTAAGGCTCTATATGTAAACTCCTCAGGTGGTAATTGCAAAAGTCTAAATTTGAGATCTCAACTTGGGACAAATAACACGCCTTTCCCACTGATGGGCTCTGAATATTGGGGATACATGTAAGCTTTCACCCAAATAAATTATTCCATTGCCAAAAAAAAAGGGGAGAGGAGATAAAAGACATAAAGGAAGAAAGAAAGAGGAGGAAGAAAGAAGAGAAGAGGAAAAAACCAAGGAATAAAGGAAGATAAGCTTTAAAAATCCATGGTCTGGATTGCTCTTTGATGAGTTAAAATTCTCAAACTCATGGTTTCTTTGGAAAGGAAACTGGCAGGGATTTGGTTTGGTTTTGCCAGTATCACTCTCAACAAGAAGCAGGTGTTTGAAAAATCAAACATTAATTTCTTGAATCCTGCTCTAAAACTCCATTTCTCAAGCATCAGTCATTCAATCATTTTAGCTCCTTTGCAGAAGATCCCTGAAATCTCACTGTCTTGGCACAATTGAAGTTTATTCTTCAGTCATATAAAGCTGAATTGCTATTAGGGTAGAAGTGGAGAGTCTCTGGTGCCATGGTCACTCAGACGTAGGCAAACAAATGTGCTACTATTTTCCAAAGGGTCCCCAGGGGTACTCTGGGTGTGTCCATTTGATGAGATCCTGGGGGTCAAACGGGAATTCATGAGTCCCATGAACTAAATGTTCATGTCCCCCCAAATTTGTATGTTGAAACCCAATACCCAGTGAAACAGTATTCAGAGTTGGTGTCTTTGGGTAGCAATTAAGCCATGGGGGCTCCACTCTCATAAATGGGATTAGTGCCCATATAAGCCAAGCCCCCTTGCCACTTCTGCCATGTGAGGATTCAGCAACAAAGTGCCAGCTATGAAGCCCTCACCAGACACTAAATCTGCCAGTGCCTTGATCTTGGACTGACCAGCCTCCAGAACTGTGAGAATACATTTCTGTGTTTATAAACTACCAGTCTGTGGTAATTTTGTTATAGCAGCAAGACAGTGGGCCAGGTTTGGAAGTGATGTATGTCACCTGTGTCCTTATTCTATGTGTATAGCTCCTTCTATCTGCAAAGAGTGGGGAAATGTAGTCCCTGGTTGGGAAGTTGCCTCCCAACAACAATTCTATATTAGAAGAAGTGAGAACTAATTGTTGGTCAGCTAGCCATCTCCATCATATCACTTCTCAATTCTTATCATGTCTGGGAACCATCTGAGCTATTATACACTTACAATATTTCTTTAAATTGGCTCATTTTGTTTTCTTCAAAAATATTTTAAGAGCTGGGCGCAGTAGCTCATGCCTGTAATCCCAGCACTTTGGGAGGCCGAGGTGGGTGTATCACCTGAGGTCAGAAGTTCAAGACCAGCCTGGCCAACATGGGGAAAGCCCATCTCTACTAAAAATACAAAAATTATCCGGGCATAATGGCGGTGCCTATAATCTAGCTACTCAGGAGGCTGAGGGAGGGGAATTGCTTGAACCCGGGAGGTGGAGGTTGCAGTAAGGCAAGATCACTCCATTACATTCCAGACTGGGTGACAAGAGCAAAACTCCATCTCAAAAAAATGTATTTTAAAACATTTATTTACTTATCCAAACAAAAGGCTGTATCACCTGCTACAAATTAAAGGTAGAAGAGGAAAAAAAAAACGGTAAAGAAACAAAGCAAGATGATTAAATTCATCGTTATCCCAAAACAGTGCTGAGCTTGAGGCCTGCTCTGTGTTAAAAAAAGGAGGCAAGGCATGGGGCCAAACAGGCTTCTAACTCTGATGGCATCACTATTATCAGAAGCAGGGTGAAGGTAGAAATTTCCCTCCTGAACCAAGTCAGTATCCCTAAAAAGACTACCTCTGTCCACTGTCATCATGTGCCACTTGCTAACCCCACACTTTGCGAAACTGCTCTGCAGGAAAAAGAGGGAATATCCCTTATAAGAGTAAAACAGCAGTGGCCTTGGGTTCTAATGTGTACTTTTCTTATACTACTGCTTGTAAATTACTTTCTCTCTTTCAGGCTGAGCAAGGAGGGAATAACTAAGTTACTGAAGGAAGCAAACATTGGCAAAGTGCTTTGCAAACCACTTGGTTGGGAGGGTATCGTTAAACTGTTTATGTAAAATGCCCCAAGACTATACTTCAAACCCAAGAATTATCTAAAGAATTGTTCATTACAGGCCAGGTGCAGTGAGTGGCTCAAGCCTGTAATCCCAGCACTTTGGGAGTCCCAGGTTGGCAGATCATGAGGTCAAGAGATCGAGACCATCCTGGCCAAAATGGTGAAACAGCGTCTCTACTAAAAATACAAAAAAATTAGCTGGGCATGGTGATGTGCACCTGTAGTCCCAGCTACTAGGGAGGCTGAGGCAGGAGAATTGCTTGAACCTGGGAGGCGGAGGTTGCAGCGAGCCGAGATTGTGCCACTGCACTCCAGCCTGGCGCCTGGCAACAGAGTGAGACTCTGTCTCAAAAAAAAAAAAAAAGAATTGTTCATTACAAATGTTAGGGGCTAAACGTCTGTGTCCCACAAAATCTGTATGTTGAAACCTAATCCCCAACGCGGTGGTATAGGTGGTGGGGCTTTTGAGAGGTGATTCGGTTATGAGGGAGAAGCCCCCATGACTGGGATGACAGCCTTTATAAAAGAGGCCCCAGAGATCTCCTAGTGTCTTCCACCATGTAAGGAAACAGTGACAAGACACTCTCTGTGAAGCTGAAAGCAGGCCCTCACCAGACATAGAGTCTGCCTGCACTTTGATTTTGGAATTCCCAGCCACTGGAACTGGAAGAAATAAATTTCTGTTGTTTACAAGTACCCAGTTTGTGATATTTTATTATCACAGCCCAAATAGACTAAAACAACGAGGGAGGCCAGAGCAAGAAAACTGATGTTAACCAGGAAGCCTTCACAGCGAGGTTCTCAAGAGTAGCTAGGTATTCCCCAGGGGAGACAATTCCAGGCAAGGTGGCAGTCATGCAGAGACCCAGAGCTGGAAGAAAGATGGAGAGGCTGAAACTTGGAATTAGGGCAAGATGGGAAGAGAGATGAAGTCAAACAAATGAACAGGACTCGGATCCCACAGAGCTTTCAGTGCTGATCCAAGGATCTTGGACTCTGTGCACAGCCAGTGGGAGATGCGGAGGCATGACAGGATGAGATCTACATTTTGGACAGATTTGGTCACTTAGACAAAAGTCTGGAAGACAGGATGCAAAGGTGACGTGGCACTATGGGGAGGACCAGCTGAGGATGGATGGAGAACCAAGCAGGGTGGCATGTGGCAGACTGAGGAGCAGTCAGGCCTGGGAGGATGGTGGGCAGGAAGTGTAGCAGCTGCCCAGGGAAAGAGATGATGGCCTGAGACTGTCCGTGGCAGTGGGGCTGAAGATTAGAGGATCCTCTGGGTGTATCGGACAGGACTTGGGGAACCTGGGTGAATTTTGCACCCTTGACCTTGACAACATCAGAGTTCATTCATACCCAATATATTTATTGGCATTGGGGATATGGCCCTGGGAATAGGGCTGGGAGGCAAGTAGGGCACCTAGGGCACAAAATTTGGGGAGGTACTCCCTCTCTGGGCTGTGTGATAGAGAATCTGCCACTGAATGGGTGCCTCCTTAAATGTTGTGCTCAAGGCACCTTGCTTGGCTCATTCTAACAAGAGCAACAGGCTACTTTCATGGAGTTTATGATCTAATGGAATTGTCAGACAATGTTCAAATAACTGATGAAAGTGATTTTACATCATGGTAAGAAACACAAGGGAGACAGCAAGGTGTGGCATATGTCTGTGGGGCAGTGGCCAGTTGGGGCAGGCCCTAGACCCTGCTGGGGGCCTGGGATGCATCCTCATCATGATGGGAGCTGCCGGAGGCCAGGGCCCTTGAAACTGTCCTCACAGTGCTCACAAGAATTATATGCCAGGCTCTGGGCAGCAATATGGTTATAAGGAAGTGTTAATCAGGTTGCCCTTTGTCCCACTTCCTTATAAGCGAAAGTCACACAGCACCAGGTACTGATCATTTGCACTCCCATTGTTCCTGTAGATAGGATTTCTGATGTTAGATCTTAAGGCTTTTGCTTTAAGAATTACTTAAGATGCTCTTCAGATTCTGAATTCCAGTGGAAGAGGTAATGGCAACCAGTTTAAAGACCCCCACAGAGGAACTGAATCATCATGAGAATGCAGTTTCTTCAGCTCCCTGTCCCATGACTTCACCTGGCACTCTTCAGCTAATCAAAGATCCCCACACCTCAACCCACTCCCAACCCCTTAAAATTCCTACCCCCAAGCCCCTTGGAAGTCAGATTTGAGGTTTCCTCCTATCTCCTTGTTTGGCTGCCCTATAACTATTAGACTTTTTCTCTGATGCAACCTCTGTGTCTCATTATATGGACTTGCTGTGCATTGGGCAACAAACCCATTATGGTTACAATGCAACACAATTTGGTCCCCATATTTGTATAGCACTCGGCTAGATGAAGAGAATGGACTGAAGGGAAAATATTGGCAATCTCGGAGACTATGAGGAAGCCATGGCTATTGTCCATGCAAGAGAGAGTGGTGGCTTGGACTGGGTGGTGGGCATGGGAATGGGAGGAAGAGGATACCTTTGAAGACCATTTCTGAGACAGAGCAGCTGGGTCCTGCTATTGGAGTGGAGACATGGAGAAAGAAAGGACAAGAGAGGATGCTGAAAGAATAATCTTCAGTGTCTCCAGCTCAGAACATGCCTTTCAGAACATACATTTCTAATGCTTCCTGGTTCTGTCATTTGCTGTCTAACTTCTGGCTGATGAAGCTGGTGTGAGGCCTTCAATTGCTGTCCACAGTGGTTTCTCCTGTAGAGCCCATCCCTTTGGGTGGGGATGGCCAAGGGAGTCAAGGATGAAGAGATGAAGGGCGTTCCTGAAGCTTCATAGGCATGAGAGCATTTTTTTAAGCCTTTCATTAAGGAGAAATGTCCTCCCATGGCAAGAAGAGAGCTTTATGTTTGTGTGAAAGCCCATTAAACTTCGTGAATGAAGTTTAGAATATCCCGCTGGAAGCTGGAGAGGGGCAAAGAATCCATTTTCCCTGAGGGTTGGGCCCTCTGAAGGGTGAAAGAAAAAAGTCCAATGAAAGAAAGAAAACAATCTCCTTCAAGCTTTATCTTCAAATAGCACGTAGACCTGGCAGGAAATATTAGCCCTGAGTGGAAGAGATAGAGATTCTAGTAAAAATGTGGCATTGTGTAGCTTTAAGAGACCCAGGTTCAAACGCAGCTTCCACACTTGTTTCCGCACATGAGGGCAGCTCCTTGCATCCGTGGGTCTGGCTTTTCTGCAGCAGCATGACCAAGGATTCCTGGGACTGGGGCTGGGTGAGGGTGGGGGCCTTGCCTCCCCCACCTCTGCTAGGATAAGTAAACACGCAGGCAAAGGACAAAGGCCAAGGGTATTAAATCCCAATTATTCACTAGCCCTAAATACTTCCTGTGAGAACAATTTGTCATTGACATACTTAATTAGACTGTTGACCAATATTTTCCAGATGTGGGGATTTTTGCTTAAAAAAAAAAAGAAACCCAAGCACAGATGTTTTCTATATTTAATAAGACAGCTGAGGCAAACCCTTGGGGGGAAAAACGAATAGAAGAGCTACAGGTTCTGCAATCATAGCTTAGTGGATCAGGAAAGAGATCTATTGGCCTTGAGGTCTTTCAAAACAAATAAATGGTGGCAGAGACAGAGGTCACCAGGGCTGTCTGCTGTGGCTGCGGCCCTGAGTTTCCACATCCTCTGAACTTGGAGCACCCCGAGGCTAGAAAACTCTGGGTCCATTTTACATATGTGGGCAACTGAGAAAACAAAAATCTGACAGACTGTGAGTTTGAGAGTCAGGATTTGAACCCAAGTCCTTAAGAACTTGAGTGAAAGAAGCAAGTCAGTCATGTTGAGCAGGACACCCCAGAAGGTCCTTACCTTTGGCAAATCGGGCTTCAGCAGTTGCATAGTTCTTCTGCACCACTAATCCAGGGCCAGCCCTGGGATGAGGCAAGCAAGAAACCCCTAAAAGTAACATTTAAGGGGGTGCTCAGTCTCAGGTGCCCACCCCTGCATTTGTGTGTCTCTGAGAGCCAGCACCTCCTTAAATTTTGCATCCTGTGTTCCTCATTTGTCTCATCCTAGTCCTGTCTCTGAATTTCCATCATTGTCACAATCTTGTCTTCCTTTACTTCTCACCTGCATTTATCCAGTTGCCCTCTAACTGGTCTCCCTGCCCTGTCTTTCCTCCTCATCTATCTACCCTCCACTGTGACAGAGAGATCTTCCTAAAGCCTGAACTCCATCCCGACGCTCCCATGTAGGAAAGCCTTCAAGAACTCCCTATGGGCCTTGGGACTAGGTCATGCTTCTCACCTGGACATTCAAGGCCTCTCATTCTCAGCCCTGCTGGGCTGCCCGTCAGCCTCCTGCCTTCTCTGCCTCCACTCCACAGTCTCACTCACACCCTGCAACTAGCCACAGGGCTGTTCGTGCTCTCCCTAGTACATCGGGCTGCTATCCTGGCCTCTGTCTCTGTAACCCAGTGATCCCTTGACCAAGAACTCCCTGCCTCCTCTCTTCCCACTCTGCCCCCGCTGTGGTTCCGTAACCAGGACAGCCCCTCTCTCTTTAAGACACAGCCTCTTCTGGGCATCCCTGCTCTCTGTAGATCTTCTCCTCCTGATCTCCATCTACACTGTACTCCATGCATGGGCCTCTTGCGGCAGGCAGAATGCCTGACTTGTTCACCAGACTGACACCATGGGGCAGTCCATCCCATGAGGCGAGGACTGCCAGGCCCCCTCTTATTCCTCCCCACCCCTCTGTGGAGCAGCACTGAGTCAGGCAGTGGACACTTGTTTACTGACTGAATTAATCAGGTAATTGGGGTAGATACTCACCACACTCTACAGATGAGGAAACAGGCCGGTCGAGCAGAAATCACAAACTCAAATGCCTGCTGGGAACAGGTGGGAGCTGTACCTGAGCAAGACACCAGGATTGCTCACCACGCATCAGGGCTGCTGGTCCTCTGCTGGGGCCCACGGTTGTCCTGTGCAAAGTATCACTTGTTGTGGCTGGATCTATCACCTGGGAGAGTTATAAAAAGCAAGACAGAAAGACTACATTTGACATCTAGTTGAAATGATTTAAAACCCTCTGCAAGCAGCTCAAAGCAAATCCACCTGTGTGCAAGTCAGTTTCCACCTGGGGGCTACTGGTGTGCAACATCTGAGAGGTTGGGTGATTGCATCATGCATCTCAAAGCCAGGCCTTCCTCTGACTCTCTGCCCAGTGCTCTCTGCACCTTCTTCTTCTCACAGGAACAAAGAGGTGGCATTTGAGCAAGGGGCAGCAGTTAGGGACCTGCAGCCCTCCAGCCCTCCCAATTGCTCATGCCTCTTCCCCTCGCTCGGTCACAGGGCTGCTGCCTCCTTTACATTGTGACTCCCATGGCATTTGGAGATTGAGCTTGACAAAGCTCAGATGGGAACTGGGATGTAAAGAGAAGAAGATAATCATGGGGCCACATTTTCTTGTGCTTGTGAAATGACCTGCTTTGGCCTAGGATAGTTTCTATCTGTTTTATACCTACTATTCCTTTAAAATTCTTGAATTGTTAAAATCCTGCCTTGGACACGTGGCTAAAAGGGATAATCTTGCCCAACACAACAAGCTGGTGAACAATCGCTTATCCTCTTTCTTTGGCAAAACTCCACCAGAGAGAGAGCCAGAAAGAGAGAGAGTGTATGTGTGTGTGTGTTTAAAGAACAATCTTCATTTGATTTGTTGAAAAGAGCAGAGAAGTACCCGGCCTGGAATCAGGAAACCTGGGTTCTAATCACAACAGTGATCCCTTCCATGCTTTGCGATCTTGAAAAGTCCCCTTGTTAGTAAAATGAGAGTTTTACAGGTGATTCTGTAGGGTAGCAGAATCCTGTGTGAAAAAGCATGTAACACACAGGCTGCGATATGGAGTAGGTGCTCAGTTAAGGACTTGTTGAATATGAATTAAGGAAGAGCAAAACTGGAAGGAATATTAGATATCGCCTATAACAGTGGTGGATGATCTATAACCGATGGGCCAAATCTGGCTCCATGCACGTGTGTTATTTTGTACATGATGTGTGTTATTTTACAAACTCATTTACCTATTATCTATGGCTACTTTCATGCCACAATGGCAGAGTGGAGTAGTTGTGACAAAGACTGCGTGGCTTGCAAAGGCTGAAATATTTACTATCCGGCCCTCTGCAGAAAAAAGTTCACCAACCTCTGATCTAAATTCCATTCAGAGCATGTTCGTGAGCAGCAGCGGCAGCCTCCTCAGAGAGCCTGTTAGATATGGAGAACCTCAGGCCCCATCCAGACCCACAAAACTAGAATCTCTATTCTAATTAGATCCCCCTCTGAGTCATATGCACAACCAAGGTTGAGAGGCACAGTTCTGGGTCTAGAGATGCATTTATCTTCTAGATGCTGTTGCCCAGCAAGATGAAGTGATTTGCCCAGGACAGAACCAAGACTAAGAATCGATCTCCCAATTTTCATCCTTTTCCTACATCTGCTGTGCCAAGTCTTGTCTCCTCTTTTCCTCTCCTGAGCCTCCTGTTCTCCATCTTACCCATCTGTGTGGTACCCAGTATGTAAAGCGTGCTCGGTCAGTGTCCACTGTTGTACTTGCCGATGAGAGCAGTTCGGGTTCTTTGAGAGCAGACCCCGTGCTTTCAGCTGCACCACAGTTTTCCCAGATAAGGAGATTGAGACACAGAGAAGTTATGGCACTTCCTCAAGGCCACGGGGCCAGGATTTGAACACAGCTGTCTGACCCAGGAGCCTGGAGGCCCCGTTACTGCCCTTCCACAGGCTTATACTCTTGCTCTCTCTCTAGCACGGTGAGGCCCCAGCTTATCCTTGCACTTCCACATAATGAAAACACGGTTAGTTCTTTCAACTCCCCCTAATCCAGGGGTTTTCAAGCCAGATTTTTACAAAAGGAGGGAATTTCTTCCTTGAAGAAATGGCCGAGACCAGGTGAGACTGGAATGTCTTGTTGAGGCAGAGAAAAAGGAGTCTTATTAGGTAGGTACGGTCATGTCAGAAGTACATGGCAGCTGGCTTGAAGGAGCTCCCACTGACCAAATTTGGGATGATTTGATTAACAAGGTGAATAATGAAGGTAACGTATTTTAACATATTAACTTAAAAATATCCATGGCTCCATAGCAGCATCTGTATAATCTCCAAAGAGACCATTTGAGCAACCTGTAGATCAAGTAGAGCGATGTTTACATGTACCTTTACTGAATCTGGGAGAAAGGAAGAAGAAACAAAAAGAAGAAAGGAAAGACGGAAGGAAGAAGACAGTTTTAGAGAACATTTGGGGACAATCAAAATATATTGAATATTGCATGTTAGATGCTGTTATTGAATTAATTCTGCTTTTCTGATGTGAGATTTTTTTTTCTGCTAGTGCCTTGATCTTGCACTTCCCAGTCCCCAGAATAGTAAGAAATTAATGTCTGTTTTTTAAGTCACTCAATCTATAATATTTTGTTATAGCAACCTGAGTGGGCTAAGATAACCCCCAAATTTACCGCCCATTCCCTAAAAACTGACTGTTGCTCTGGCAAACGGCTCACTTGAGTTAGGATTTTTAATTTATTTGGGCAAAACGATATCACGTAGAAAACACAATAGATACCTGTCATCCTGCTCCAGCATGAAACGCTGTTACAGTGAGCTGCAGAAAAGCCACACTGGTGAGAACAGGGCTGTCAATCAGTCAATCATGCCTGTAACCCTCTTTGTTTTTTGAACGAGAGCACTGAAGTTCAGAGAGGTTGAAGGTTTTGACTCAGGTCACACAGCTGAGTACAAACAAAACTGGGGCTGGAATCAAAAACTGCTTTCTTGTTCCTAGCTTCTTACCTTTCACCTACTGACCTTTGCTGTTTAACCCTGTCTGTTTCTCTGCTAGACTCAACAGAAAAGCAAAGTAGCATAAGATATTTATAAATGAGAGAGACAAGGCAGGTGTCCCCGAGGTTAAATAATCACAACAGGGAAGCAGACTATAGGTAGCAGCTGCTGTGGTGTTCCCCCAGTTCCCCTCCATCAAATCCTGGGTGTCCATGCTGCAGTGGCTAGGATTGTCTGCAGAGGCTCATAGCTCACCTGTTACCTGGAGTGGCCCTTGAGTGAGGAGTATTGCCCTTTTTAGGGACATGCATGGCCTATGACTGGCTGATGTGTGAATACAGAAGCTGGCCCCACTTGCCTCAGTTTGGCACAACCTTTCATGGTTAGAGCAGGCTCTAATCTCCCCAAGAAGCAGTCAGCATTGGGCTCAGCTGCAATCACATTGTAGCTCAGCTTCTCCCTGGCACATAGCCACTTGAGGATCTTCCAACTTTTCCTGACCCCAAGGGGCTTCCCTGCATTTGGGGGTGTCCTGCTAGAGATATTCTCTCTCCCTTTCTCTCTCTCTACACACACACAAATATACACACACACATACACAAAACAGCCTTTCTGTCTTTCTCTACACACACATACAAAAAAAAAAACTGCAGATATTCACATTTTAAAAGTATAAATGATGGAACACAATACAGTGTTATTGTTTTTTAACAAACAATGTACTTTGGAGTTCATTCCATTTCATACATATAGAACTAAATCAATTTAAAATATATATATATATATATAGTATTCAAAAGTGCGGATGAACTGATTTTATACAACCAGCTCCTACTGTTGAACAATTAGCTTCAGACTTCTAATATTTCAATCAAGGCTACAATAAATATTTGCATACTTGTGTGATTGTTTACATGTGTGAGTATACATCTAAAATAATTTCCTAGAAGTGGAATAGCTGGATTCAAAATGTATGTGCATTTTAATTTTGTTACAGTTTGGCAAATTTCCTGTCAAATGAATGATACTAATTTGTCCTTTCATGAAACAAAGTGTCTGTTTTCCCAGATGAACATATCTGCCGTCTCCCCAGGGAGGACAAACAGTTGCTATGCAAAGGTTGAAGCCACTCACCTCCACATTCAACAGCACGCAGGGCGATGGAGAAAACTGTAACTGGGACCCTACAGTCTTCTCTTCTTTGAAAAGCCTACATCTCCTTGGGTGTTACTGCTCATCCTGTCAAAGCCAAAACCTTGTCCTCCTCTGATGGAGCTGAGTTTCCATACAGATGGAGCAATCAAGTCCCCATGGAAACCCCAGCCTTGCTGACCCCAGAGGAAAAGGCTATCACTCACAGTGCTGGAAGGAGATTAATGTAGAATAACCACAATGAAAGGCATTATCCTCATAATTGTAGGGCCTTGGGGTTTAAATTCATTTTTTTTTTCCTGCTTAAACGTCCATGATTTGCACATTTTTATCTTCTGAATGGATGGAACCTTCAATGGAGATGCTGATCACCACAGCATGAAAGAATCTTGCTGTCCTTTCTGGCATCAGATTGGTGTGCACTGCGGAGATGGTTACCACCCCTAAACCTAACGTTCTGGATCAATATTTATCTCATATTCTCAAGAGAGCCAAGTGGTGCCTTCTCACTCAACACCTGATCAATTGTATGGGAAGCAAACAAAACCATCTTTAAAAGCACTGATTCCTTGCCCCAGTCTCATTTGGTCCTATTCAGCACCAAAATGCCTAGTGACAAGCGTCATCATTACCTCATCAGAAACATCGAGATACCTCTGAATGGCCAACCCTTCATAAGTGTTAGGAAAACCTTGAGATAACAGAATGATTCTAGACATGGATATTTAATCACAGCAATCTTTCCCATATAGGTATTTTATTTATAAAGACAAAGATAATTGCATTCTCAACTCTTGCTTTTTCTCAAAATATAAAATCGTTCAGGAATTTATGGATATTAAAAAATATTTAGGCCAGGCACAGTGGCTCACATCTGTAATCCCAGCACGTTGGGAGACTCAGGTGGGTGGATCTCTTGAGGTCAGGAGTTCAAGACCAGTCTGGCCAAGATAGTGAAACCCTGTCTCTACTAAAAATATAAAAATTAGCCAGGGGTGGTGGCATGCACCTGTAATCCCAGCTACTTGAGAGGCTGAGACAGAGAATCACTTGAACCCGGGAGGTGGAGATTGTAGTGAGCCAAGATCATGCCACTGCACTGCAGCCTGGGCAACAGAGTGAGATTCCGTCTCAGAAAAAAAAAAAAAATTTAACTTGCTCTGACTAATCCTGTGTTCTAACAGATATCCTCAATAGCTTATCTTGGGATTTCCTATTGATATATGCTTATTTTCTTTTTTAACTTAATTTTGCAGAGGAAAATATGTGCTTACTTCAAAATTTATATATGGGCATATCTTTCAGGAGAATGGTGGCTCTGGACAAGGCTGATAGTCAGATGGGCTAGAGAGGGAGGGTAATGTGTAATGTGGTCCAGCAAGCATGCTCAGATCCCATTAGCTTTATGATCTTGCATGAGCTACCCAATCTCAGTTTCCTAATCCCTCTGCATTCTCTAAACCAAAACAATCCTATAGCAGTAGACTCCAGAAAGGATTATCTATACTTGTATTGCAGACATAGTAGCTTAAAACAATCACCCTATAAAATATCTGTATTTTGTAGATCAGGAATTTGGGAGCAGTTCAGCTGGGGGATCTGGCTCGGAGCCTTGCATGAGGTTGCTCTCACATGATGAGTAGAGCTGTGGTATCTCAGATGTGTCTTCTCTCACACGTCTGAAGCCTGAGATGGGAAGACTCAACAGCTGGGTGCTGGAGAGCTGGGTGTCCTCAACCTCTCTGTCTCCCTGGATTCTCTCCAAACGGTCTCACCAGCATGGTGGCTCCTGAGTAGCTGGACTCTTCATACAGTGTCTGCTGGCTCTAAGGCAGCATATCTAGAAAGACCAAGAGCTGAGTGGAAGCCATATCCTCTTCCATGATCCAGCCTTGGAGGCCACGCAGCGTCACATCTGCCTCTGCCACTCATTCGGAATTGAGTCCTTAAGAATGGCCTATATAAAAGGAGAAAATAATTAGTCTCTGTCTTTAATGGGAGGAATATTAAAGAATTTGTAGGCTTACTTTAATACCACCACTATATAGAACACAGTATTGAATCCCTTGAAATAAGGAAGACTGTTTGGGCTGTGACAAAGCAAGGAAGCTGGGAGAGTCCTAAATGTGTTCTTGTGTCCCCAAGAGTGTGGTGAGTGTGAGAAGAAGAGATGGGGGGTATGGCAGAGTCTCTAGCATCCCAAAGGACAGTGGAGGGGATCGCAGTGGGGCCTGTGCAGACTAGGTCCCAGAGGGGCCTCAGAGGGTTTTACCACGAGCAATGAGCTGGACTAGACACCGCAGTGGACACCAGCATGGACTAAGGGTGGCTGTGGATCAGCCCCTCCCTGACCCTCCTTCAGCCTACATGCCATGGAAGACCCTCAGAGCTACCACCAGGGAAGCAGGAGGAAAAGGGCCAGAGAGAGAAGCTCTGAATTGACAGAGTCTATGTCTGGCTGAAAAAACTTTCATTGACTGACCGTGTCTGGATTGTATTTTCTAATATTGGGACAGACAGAAGCTTGAGATAGAAGCCGTCCTAGTCTGCTTAGTGTTGCCGTACAGAAATACACGAGGCTGGGTAATTCGCACAGGAAAAGGTCATTAGGCTCACGATTCTGATGGTCAGAAAGTCACAGTTAGGCATCTGCACCTGGTAAGGGCTTCTTCTCATAGTAGAAAGTGAAGGGGAGCTGGGTGCAGAGATCACATAGAACAGGAGCGAGAGAGTGGGTAGGTGCCGGGCTCTGCAGGAACTAATGGAGTGAGAACTCAGCCCCAAGGAAGGGCATTCATCTATTCATGAAGCATTTACCCCCATGACCCAAACACCTCCCATTAGGCCCCAGTGCCAACTCTGAGGATCAAGTTTCATGAGATTTTGGGGAACAAACATGTAAACTATAGCAGAAGCTAAAGTCATGTATAAAAAACTAGCTGATTTCTTGCATATTAGAGCTTTTTCTTAAAAGCATTATATATACTTGAAAATAGGGGACCTGGATTTAGTTTTTAAATAATCTTAAGTAAGTTACTGAATATGCCTACACATCAACTTTTTTAACCCAGGGAAACTCAGTCTTAGTGGAGTTTTGTGGGTAATTCAAATAATATAATTGTTGAGAAAATATATTCAAAAGTAGGAAATGCTGCAAGCATGTGAGTGGCAGCACACAGCCACTCCCCATCGCTCCCCTGAGATGTCACCTGTGATTCACCACCCATGGGCTTCAGGTTCACTATTTTCATAAATTGTTTGCCTTTATGCTGAGAATTGCCCATGAAATCACACTTTTGTTAGAAGTAAATGGTGTTTTGAGGAAATAGGAATGCCAACTCTTGGCCCTGCCAGTCATTCGTATCACATGACAGGATTGCTACCTGAACCCTAGGCATCGAATAAAAGTGGAATGGGCATTAGTACCACTGCTTAATGTCGCAGTACAAAGTTTCTAGGACTGTCTTGAAAGCAACCTTTTATCTTTTATCTGCAGAGCTAAGATTTCTGTAAACCAAACCTGAAGTTTATTCCTGCAGGTGGCAGAAGTCCAGTGAAAGCTAAATTCTCAATCTTACAGCGTTTCTTCCATTAAACTCTGGGGAGAGATGAACAGATTCCAGCGAAGTCAAGGATGTTAGATCCCAAAGTTCCACCAAGCTTTGTTCCCCAGTAGAAGCAGCTCTCCCACCCCTGCCTGGGGAGTTCACCTGTCCTTGGCCTGGGGAACCTGTGTAGTTTCCTCATAGGGCTCTGCTGGCCCTCCCTAGAATCTACCCCACCACCTCTCCTTGCTTCTTATCTGTAACTAGGCTCAAGTTCTGGCCAGCCCTAAAGGGTGAGGTGTAAAGTATGACTTTGTGATGAAGTATGATACATACTGAAAGATCAGCAAGATTTTCCCAAGTTATATGGACAGAAATCAGAGGAATACGTGTGGATTTCGAGGGTGTGGGATCAAAGTGGAAAAACTGTAAAGGTAGATCAGATTGAATTGACTGTTATGCATCTGCCTTAGTTTGGGTTGCTATAACAAAAATACCCATTCAAATGGGAGCTTAAACAACAAAAATTTATTTCTCATGGTTCTGGAGGCTGGGAAATCCAAGACCAAGATGCCAGCCAGCAGGTTTAGTGTCTGGTGAGGGTCTGCTTCCTGGTTTGACGATGACCATCTTTTCATTGTTTCCTCACATGGCAAGAGAGCAGAGAGAAAGAATAAAAGCTCCTTTGTGCCTTTTCATTAGGGCATTAAATTCATTTAAAGGGCTCCACCCTCGTTACCTAATTACCTCGCAGTGCTACACCTCCTAATACATTACATTGGGGGTTAGTATTCAACATATGAATTTGAGGAGGCAGGTGGTGGTGACACATTTAGTCCACAGCAGGGTCCATTAAGGGCACTACAAATTTAGTGTTTTAGCTCAAAGGGCCAGGAGTGACTCTAAAGTTTGCTTGATGGGTCAAGTGAAATATAGACCCAGAGATATGTCAGACTAAATAAATGTGAAAATGATGGAATTGCTTTGCCATACTGTGGAGGAAGGTACCCAAAACCTGGGGAGATTGGAGTGCTGCAGTGAAATCATGTATGATTTGTTCATGCTCCCTGGGAAGGCCCAGAGGACATGCTCCTCATGTTGGTTATGAGAAAATAAGCTAGTGAGGAAAATCTGACAACTTTGAAGCTTTCCATGGTGGCTTTCGTAAATTAGCTTGGGAACTTCTACCACTGAACTGAGACTCTAACACAGTGGGGATAATGGGATTTAAGGTGGGAAGGCCCAAGAGGTGGCATTTAATCACAAGACAAGGTGAATATGGTTAGGGTAATAGACAAAGGAGACTAGTCAGCCAGTCATCAGAGCAGCCTGAAATACAGAGGTTTTTGGCATCAGCTAGTTGATCGTGGCATCCCTAAAACTAAAGAGATGGTCAACATACTGAAGTCTTATTTGATCTGTATAAGCAGAAAATTTCTAGATTTAATGATCAGAGCCTTGTCTTGAAGAATCAAAGCAGAGAATTATGACCCCTCAATTAATTCTCAGACTTGAGTTAATTTACAGACCCCTCATCCCTTGAATGAAGGTGAGGCTGGATCCCCTTGAAGAATGGCCCTGCTTTAATGCTGAGAATGTATACTGTTAATCTTCCTCCCCAGCCTTCCACAATGGAATCTATGGCTATTTACACTGGGGAAGGGAAAATAAGACTCAACCAGGATCACTGGACAATGGCTATGAATTGACACTGATTCCTGATGACCCAAAACATTACTGTGGTCCAGTGGGTCAGGTAAGGGCTTATGGAGGTCAGGTGATCAATGGAGTTCTGGCTCACATCTATCCCACAGTGTGCCCAGTGCACCCAGAGGCCATCCTCTGTTTTTTTTCCAGCTCTTTGCATAGTTGCAATGTACACATTCAGCAACTGGCAGAACCCCTACTTAGGTTCCATGACTCATGGAGTGGGTTCTATTATGCTAGTAAAGATCAAGTGGAAAGCACCAGAACAGTGTCTACTGATGAAAATATCAAACTGTATTCCTAGAGGAATTGCAGAGATTTATGTCATCATCATCAAGGACTTGAAAGATGTAAGGGCAGTGATTCTTATCACATTTCCTATTCTACTCACCTAGTTGACCTGTACAGAAGATAGATCTTAGAGAATAATAGGGATTCAAATTTAATCAGGTCATGATTGTAACTGCAGCTGGTGTGCTTTTGTTGATGAAGCAAATCATCTTATTAGCGGGCATCTGCTATGCAGCTATTGATTGACATTTTTTTTCTCTGTATCTACTGGCAAAGACCATCAAAGTCAACTTATTTTCAGCTAGCAAAGCCAGCAACACACCTTCATTCTCCTACCTAAGGGGTATATCTACTCTTTATTCCTAACTTTTAATAGTCTTCAGAGATCTTAATTGTCTTTTTCTACTAGAAGATGCTGGTCCATTACATTGATGCTATTATGCTGATTGAAACTGGTGAGCATGAAGTAGCAACTGCTTTAGACATATTAGCAACATGCCTGCATATAATAGGGTGGAAAACTTCAGAGTCTAGCCACATTGATAAAATGTCCAGAGTTTTAATGGTCTAGGACTTGTCGGTAAAGAAAAAGTTGCTGCATCTTATCCCTCCTATTACCAAGAAAAAGACACAATGCCTAGTGTGCCATTTGGGAGTTGAAGGCAGCATATGTTTCACTTGCGTGCATTTACTGAGTGACCTGAAAAGCTCCCAGTTTGGGGCCCTGAACAAAAGAGGGTTCTCCAAAAGATACAGGCTGCTGTACCTCCTGCTCTTGTCACTTAAATCGTACAACCGAGCATATCCCACAGTTCTAAAGTGTTACATAGGGAAGCTACTTGAAGCCTTTGGAAGGCCCCTGCAGGTATATCAAAGTGCCAATTCTTAGAAAAAGAATTTTTTTTTCCCAAAGACTGGGTCTTGCTATGCTTCCCAAACTGGCCTTAAACTCCTGGGATCAAGCAATTCTTCCATCTAGCCTCCAGAGTAGCTGGGACTACAGGCATGAACATGATATCATGCTAGACCCTTAGTATTTTTCAGCAAAGACCTGTATCTTCTGTGAATAACTACTCTCCTTTTGGAAGCAGCTTTTGGATTGTTACTAGACCTTAGCAGAGACTAAACACTGACCATGTTACCTTGTTACCTTGTGATCTGAGCTGCCTGTCACGGGGTATTGTCTGACCCACCAAGCCATGAAGTTGGAGGTGCAAAGCAGTATGTCAACCTCAAATGAAGCTGGTATACGTGAGATCAAGCATTAGCAGGCCATGAAGTTACAAAGAAGTTGCATGAGGAAGAGGCCCAGATTCTCACAGCCCCCACTCCTGTTACATTGTCTTCTTCCTCCAACCTGCACCTACAGCCCCATAGTGATTTCTCTAGGTCCATTTGACTGAGAAAGAAAAAGCTTATGCTTGGCTTACACATGGCTTACATGGTACTCAGTAATCATTCAAAGCTGGACAGGTGCAATGCTGCAGCTCCACTCTGAGATGGATCTGAGGAGCACTGGTGAAGAGAAATCCTCCCAGTGGGTAGAACTTTGAGCAATGCATCTGATTATTCCTTTCTCATGGAAGAAGACATGGCAGGAGACATGGGTCTATATTGATCATGGGCTGTGGCTAAATCTTTGGTTACATAATCAATGACTTACAAGGAAATGGAGAACTTGTCTGGTGACCAAGAAGTCTGGGAAAGAAATATGTAAATGGACTCCTGATGGGCACAGAGTATAACAATATTGTGTTAGCCAGTTTTTATAGCTATAAAGGAACACCTGAGACTGGGTAATTTATAAAGAAAAGAGGTTTAAGTTCTGAGTTATGGTCTTGCAGGCTTTATAGGAAACATGGTGCCAGGGTCTGCTTGGCTTCTAGTGAAGCCCAGGGAGCTTTTGCTCATGGCAGAAGGCAAAGCAGGAGCAGGTTGTTACATGACGAGAAAGGGAGCAAGGGGCAAGAAGATGCCAGGCTCTTTAAATAACCAACTCCCGCATGAAGTCACAGAATGAGGATCACAGAGCAAGAACTCACTTACTACCGTGAGAAGGGAACCAAGCCATTCATGAGGGACCCACTTCCATGACCCAAACACCTCCCACCAGGCCCCACCTGGAATGTTGGGGATCACATTTCAACATGAAATTTGGAAGGGACAAACATTCAAACCATATCTATATAAATATAAACCATTGAGTGCTACTAAAGGATGAATCCAGGGGAGAGAATTCTAATAAGGTCCTGTTGTGTGGACCAGCCTCCTTTCCTGCCACTTTTGTCATTGCCCAATGGGCTTATGAACAAAGAGGTCATGGTAGAGGGGGTGGAGGTTATGTCTGGGGCTCAGCAACGTGGACTTCCATTTACAAAGGCTGACCTGGCTATAATTCCTGCTGAGTGCACAATTTGCTAAAAGCAGAGACCAACACTGAGCCTTTAATATGGCACCATGCCTTGGGGGATCAGCCCATTACCTTGTGGAAGACTGGTTACACTGAACAACTTCCATCATGAAAGGAACAATGTTTTGTTATTCCTGGAATAGTCATGTATTTTGCATATAGATTTGCCTTCCCTTATTGTAAAGCTTCTTGTACCCTTCAGGAATAATTCTTTTTTGCACATAGGTTTTGCAATTTTTTTGTTAAATATATTCCTAAGTATTTAAAATTAGTTGTGATTTAAAATGTGGTTTTCCTTGATATTATGCCCTCTGTTTATTATTTGTGGATATGAAGACTATTTTTTTAAATCTAACTGTTTTAATGCATCATTGTCTTAAATTATGTAGGAAGAAATGTAGCATTGCAAATCAAAGTTATAATAGTACTAGCTTTTAGACTGACAATTTTTTTAAAAAAATGTATTACTCTCTTAAATCATGTAGAAAACAAAAGTGGAGTTATGAACCATTATTATAATAATACTCACTTTTTTAAACTTTTACTGAGATCTTTATTTCTAAATATGACTTCGAGTTGCTGTCTAGCATCCTTTTATTTCAATCTGCAGGACCCCCATCCCATTAGCATTTCTTGCAGGCATATCTAGTGGTACTAGACTCCCTCAGCTTTTGGGACTGTCTTAATTTCTTTCTCAATTTTGAAGGAAAGTTTTGCTGGATATGTGAGTCTTGATTGACAGGTTCTTGTTTTTGTTTTTCATTTTGAATATATCAGCCACTGCCTTCTAGCCTCCAAAGTTTCTGATGATAATCTTCAAGGTCTTGGTTCTTCACCCAGAATGTAGCATAGTGGCTTGATCATAGCTCATTGCAGACTTGAACTACTGGGCTCAAGGAACTCTCCCTTTTCAACTGGGACTATAGGTACATGCCACAATGTCTGCCTAATTAAAAACTGAGACAGGGTCTTGTTATGTTGCTCAGCTGGTCTCAAACTCCTGGTCTCAAGTGATCATTCCTCCACAGTTTCCTGAGTAGCTGGGATTACAGGCACAAGCCTTCATGCTCAGCTGATAATCTTATTAGGGATCCCTTGTATAGAATGAATCACTTCACTCTTACTGCTTTCAAGATTTTCTCTGTCTTCGGCTTTCCCCAGGTTGATGATATGTCTCATTGTGGGTCTCTTTTTTTTTTTTTTTTTTTAATGAAAGAGAGAAAGGAAGAGGAAGAGATTTTAGAAAAAGAGAGAAAAGGAGAAAGAAAGAAACTGCAAAAGAAAGAAAAAAATGAAAGAGAAAGAAAGAGGAAGAGATTTTAGAAAAAGA